>JAJOOS010007592.1:0-17945 GCA_029582725.1 Solanum chiquidenum
TAAAATAAATTTCTTTTTTTTTCATTGGAGGTTGTTCTTTATTTCTTTTTTATTCCTTGAAATTAATTTAATTTTCAATGGAGAAGGTAAGAATGTAAATCAGTTTTTCCATTTGAAAGAAGTTGATTTCTTTTTTTATTCCCTTGAAATCGATTCTGTTTTTGAATATGAATCAAGATGCAAATTCGATTTTCAAAGAAGATGGAAGAATCAAAGAGTTTAAAAAAGTTGTGTGGTGATGGAGGATGGTAGAAGGTGGGGAAGATGGAAGGGAGAAAGCAAGGAAGAAGAAGGAGAAGAAAATATTTACAAAAAAAATCAAAATATTTACAAAAAGTCTCTGACGCGCTCAAAATTCGTGTAGCACACGTACTGTGCTTAGTCAGTCAAAAGTGTCAAAATGACACAGTGAGACCCTACATGAGGTGTCTAAAATGAACATCGCCCACTTGAGGTGCCTAAGTGAAAGTTGGTGCCAAGTTTAGGGGGCCACCGATGGGTTAGGCCAAAAAAAATTAAAGCCCTTTACACATTAATGAAAAAGACAAAAAAAAGGAAAAAAGGATCAAACAAAAAGAATAGATGCTTGCAGCAAGGATCAAACCCGCATTGCCTATTTGGCAAGCGGCCTCCTTCACCAATTGAACTGCTCAGCATTTCAATTATTGGGTGGCAAAGTTAATATATATTTAATTATAATATATGTATACATATATACAATGTTTTTTCCGAGATTTCTGAGTGCCGTGGCACCCCACCTTTCCATGTAGATCCGCCCCTAATCCAAATATTATTATGGTGTAAAATATTCGCCGCGTTTAACGCAACGAGGCGTTGTGACTTCTTTTTGTTTCTAGAAAGAAGCTTTAAGTTGTCTTTTTCAAATCAAACATTTGTGCTCTTTTCTAAGAATTCTTAAAATAATAATGTGAATATGTGATAATAAATTAAGATCCTAATATTAGTAGTTTATTTACTAAGAGGGGAGAGTAAAAATGAAAAAGAAGAAGAAGAACAGCAATAACGATGGAAAATCGAAACTTCACCTAATACCTAGTAAGAATAAGAATAAGAAGAGATTCTTTCTACGAGTATAATAAATATTGTCTTAATTCTTAAAGATGCAATTACTAATTAAGTTAGTCACTCCAATTACAAAGTTTTTCATTAAATTTAAATATAGGTTAGATTTGATAACAAACTAACAGAAGATATACTTTATATAAATTAATTTAAGAGCACAATTTAGAACACCATTTGAATTATAAGTATAATACAAAAAATAAATTGAAATATCTTAATACAAATGGGACATTTATATCATGTGTTATTGTCTCAAAATTAGAGTTATCAATTGTCCATATTAATATGGATTATAATTCATGTGGTCAAATTGTATGTGGCTTTAGTTGGGTTTGATCTGTCACCCGAAGAAAAGTTTGGACGTACTATAAAATATCCTAATTTTGTGTATTAAAAGGAAAAATTAATTACTAAAATAATTACTAGTTCATATGGGCTTATTTTGCTGAACCCAATTTATAGAGTTTAACTTTTCAGTCCAGCCCTAGATTCTATGGGAATGTTCAAATGAAGGCTTAATTCATAAAGGAATAGGGAGATTTCAAGTATTAAGATACAAAGTAAAATAAAGTAACAAATAGTAGAAACACGTAAAAAAAAATAAGAAACTACGTGATTATTAGATAGTAGTACCTATTTAGGAGAAAGGATATGGGACAAACCTCCTACCTCTCATCTAACGGGCGATCACAGACAACTATCTACTAACCTTCTATCTTAATTCTCAATCTTCATACATTCCTATATAAGGTCATGTCATGTACTAAATAATTAATATTATTTTTATATTAGATAGATGCTTCATGATTCAAAGTAGGTCTATAATAAAAAAAATTAGTGTATGAGTTTCATTCTATGTATTTTCATAATCATGGCTGTGATAAAATTTCGTAACTAAACAGAGAGAAACTCATGGACATTCTCTCATTTCTCACATCTGAAACAGAAAGCAACGACTGATTCAAAGGAAGAAGGAAAAAAGAAGAAGAAAAATCAACTGCCTTCTAGACTAATTTCATCTCGTCGATTGACATTTTCAATCCTGGTCATTCATAGATAGTTGGCGCTTTTAGTCATAAATTATCGCTCATTCCTAATAGCTGCAGTTTTGCAGGTTCCCTATTCCATTAAAGAATGAATTGGAATTGATCAAACAATAGCTAGGCAAAATATTCCTCTTCCTCTAAAACATCAAATCTTGTCATCAATCAATATTACTATCAAAGAACAACCTCTTATGTGATCAGACCGCTCTGATAAAGAAAATAAAAAATCAAGATTTCATAGTTTTAACAACTTCTTCGTATGTGAGGTGAGGTACTTCTTTTATTCGTAAAAAAGAGTCACCTTTTTTTTTTGGTAAATAATTTATTAGAGTGACTAACATGCCAAGCAAGCTAAAGAAGGCAATTGCTGCAGTGAAAGATCAAACCAGCATTAGCCTTGCCAAAGTTTCCACCAACACTTGCTCAACTCTTGAAGTTGCTGTCCTAAAAGCCACAACACATGATGATGTCCCCGTGGATGAGCGTTACATCCACGAGGTTGTCCAATTAGTCTCTTCCAACAAGGCCTACGCGGCTGCCTGTGCTCGTGCCATTGGCAAACGCATTGGTCGTACTAGGAATTGGATCGTTGCCCTCAAATCATTAATACTTGTCCTTAGAATCTTCCAAGATGGTGATCCTTATTTCCCTCGAGAAGTCCTCCACGCCATGAAACGTGGTGCCAAGATTCTCAACCTTTCAAATTTTCGCGATGATTCAAACTCTAGCCCTTGGGATTTCACCGCCTTTATTAGAACGTTTGCACTCTATCTTGACGAGCGTTTGGATTGTTTTCTCACAGGAAAACTCCAAAAGAGATGCAATTATAATGAGCGTGAAAATTCCAGTTATTTACGGAGTTGCAGTGATAATAGCAGGAGCAGGAGCAAAAGCAGGACAAATGAGGCGATACGCGAAATGAAACCACCAATGCTACTTGACAAGATTTCATATTGGCAAAGATTGCTTGAAAGGGCAATTGCTACAAGGCCAACAGGTGCAGCCCAAACCAATTGTCTAGTACAAGCTGCTCTGTATGCTGTGGTACAAGAAAGTTTTGATCTTTACAAAGATATATCTGATGGACTAACTCATGTTCTTGATAGTTTTTTTCATTTACCATACCAAACATGTGTAAATGCCTTTCAAACATGTGTTAAATCCACGAAGCAATTCGAGGAGATCAACTCATTCTATTCATTATGTAAAAGCATTGGTGTAGGCAGGACATCAGAGTATCCGAGCGTGCAAACTATAACAGACGAGTTAATTGAGTCATTACAAGAATTTCTCAAGGATCAATCTTCATTTCCAGTGAAATCTTCAGGAGATGTAATTCTTCAAAGACCAGGCTCAATGAAGTCATCAAGAAGTAGGTTTGATAGTTACGGAGGACAATCCGAATTCTCTCTTGCATCGAGTGAGCCATATTCGGACAGAAGTCCAACTATGTCTGGGAATGGTTCACCTTGTAGTTCACTAGAAGATCTAATAAGAGCCACGGTAACAGGGAGGAGCCCATCCATTTCAATCGATTTGGAGGCCTATTCAGATATTCGATTCAAGAAGCAGTTTATTGATGATATATGTGATACAGGTTCTGCAAGGTCATTGCCAGTTTCCATGATTGATCTTGTTTCTTTATCAGAAGATAATGGAAATATTGACAACGAATACGAAGAAGTGCAAGATCAGAAGCAACAACCTGTTGTTGAGAAAGCGAAAGAACTTAACTCTAAAGAAGCTAAACCTAAACAAGAACAGATCAAGGATAAACAAAAGCCTACATTAAGCTCAAGTTCATCTAAAGGATGGGAAGATGTACTAAATGAGGCTTTAACGCCATCGTCAACATCTATTAACGCCTTTCAAGAACAACAAGAACCAAAAGAGGTGTTAAGAAATGAAACGGATGTATCGCCTGTTAAGGCTTCTTCAAGCAATGATTGGGATTTGGCTCTATTTGAAGCAACCCCACAAACAAATTCAGTTCAACCCATGCCTAAAACTGTTGCTAACAACATTAATAGCTACGACACTTCCACATGGCCATCGACATTGCCATCTTTCAACGCCTTCCAAGAAAATCAAGAACCGGAACAAGTATCAAGAAATGGTGCAAATAATGGTTGGGATATGGTATTATTTGAAACAACCTCACAAACAACAGCAGCACAAACTATGCCTACTACACCTAACAACTTCAATTCTTCGTACTTGGACGAATTGTATAATCAGAATTCATCAACATTGCTTCCAATTAGTGGCTTAAAACCAAATATTAATATGAATAACAATAATCAAATTCCAATAATGGAATCAGCCAGCCATTACAATCCGTTTTTACAAGACATATCGACAGAGCGGTCATCAACACCTCTGCCTACATTTCAAGCAACACCAACATTTAGTTCTTCATCAGCAGTGCAGAATGACTTGAATTCTGATCCGTTTGGGACGTTTCCAAGTAGTGATCAGATGTTAAATGGTGCAGTGAATCAGAAGGATTTTTCGGATGAACAACAGTTATGGTTACAGAACCAAAACAAGATCATAGCTAAGCATATCTCTTAAATTAGTTATTTGTTCTTGTCAACTTAGATGCCAATTTTGATATTTTAGTTTGATTTTGCAATTTTCACTATGACATTGTACAATCTGTTTTCTCTATGTTTCTGAATTTTAATTAGAATAGTAAATTTGCATGATATAACGTCAAAAACTTTGGAACTACTGTCTGAAGAGGGAAGATACAAACTTCTTTTGATTATGTGATTAATTCAAGTTATTTTTTTTAGAAAAAGGACAGGGGGAAGGGAACATATCAAGGTAAAAGTTATATCACTTTAATAGAGCATATGGAGCTGCTCCTTTATTAATTAAACACTACTAAAAATTATTATTTTTCTATTGAAATTTTCAACAAAAAATGTTATTTTGATGGAACGGGTGAGAAAAGAAAAAATAATAATGTTTCATACGGAAAAAATAGGAAACTATAATTTATTTCCAATCATGTGTTTTTCCAATAACTTGATTCGATGGGAAATCATGTTCTATAGCACAATTTTTTCACTAATTCATAGTGAAAAAACCTTTGTTTCTAATAGTGAGAAATCTCTGTTTCGAGTCATGAGCATGAAAATTCTTTGATAGAAAGTTGCTTTTCCCAAATTGCTCTTACAAATCCGAATTAGTCCAACTCCTAGTGGATAGTACCGAACGAGAAACCAAAAAAAATAATATGACTTTACTAGTTTAATTTCCCAACTTAAAGACATTTCAAAGCAGCATCACATGAGTCAGTTCAAGGGCTTGCCCACAGCCAGCTCAAGATCTTGTCTCTATTTTATCAATCAAAGAGTCTGAGAGATAAACTTTTAAGTAGGCCAACTAAATTAAACATTATTGATAGGAGTACGTAATCAACTTCGCCAGACCATTTGGTGAGAAATAGTACTTCGAAATTTATTACATGTCTGATATATAAGTAATATCTATTAAATTTTCTTTAACAAAGGTATGTATGAGGAATAAATTTGTGAACTATTTATTTGTTTGATAAAATTATATATGAGATGAATTTTTATTTTTGATGATTTTCAAAAATTAGGATATTTTCATATTTATAAAAAATATATTATTTAAAAAGCTCAAATTACATATTCAAATAAAATTTCAACGTCAAATAACTTTAATTCCGTGGTAGAACGTTAGGTAGAATAAAATACACATAATGATCCAAGGAACATTATTAAGATGACAAGAGTACGTATAGTTAGAATGTTTCTGTAGCAAAAAATAAGAAGAGAAGGAAATGGACAACAAGTTGACTCTGTAGATAATAATAATAATAGTGGTGAGCATGTGAGTGAGTTATTAAATGGAGAATCTGTGCTGCAATTTAGCAAACTGATCGTCAATTTCACCAAATATATACTATATAGTATAAATTATAAATGAATGAATAAGATAGATGCTTCTATTTCTGGATCAATTGTATTGTCTTATTACATGCATATTTGTTTTTGTCAGGGACTCACATGTCATTGTTCTCCACTAATTATTCACAACACATCCTTGTAATTATTGTTCTTTGGCTACCACCACCATATATGCACTAGCCTAGTACTATAAAACATGTCACGTAAAAAATTAAAATTAAAAAATTATTAAAAAAAGAGAGGATGAAAACATTTTATATAAACATACTAAAAAAATAAATATGATAAGCAAATTGAAATAGTGATCAGAGCATTAAGGGGGTGTTTCGTAGCTAGCTGAATAAGAAACAAGTTATTCATATATTAATTAATTTATGTATAACTTATATAATATTTAATTGGTCGATAAATAATAAGTTTTTTTATATATAAAATTAATTGACATTAGGTTGACAACTCAGAACCCAAATATAAGAGAAAATTCCTTCCGTCTTCTATTATTTAATTCTATGCGATTTAGGCACAGCTTATTTTTTGTTTTTGGTCTAGTACTCCACGTGATTTGCCTTCATTATTTTAGTGGGTTTTTTCATCATGGATTAAAGAATAATGATTTTTAGTATACTCTGATTATATAGCATTGATAAATTCAATCATTTCAGTCAAAAAGAAAGAAACAGATACTTTAGAATGTTTTGAATCTTTAAGTGGAAATTAAATCTAGAGTTTGCTTCTTGATAAAATAATTAGAAGTAATTAAGTACTTTGCAACAAAAAAATATATCATCATGATAGACCTTTTTCCAAGTGAAAGATTCTTCTCTAAGGATCCAATGAAACTTTTCATCTTACTTTTGATTGTCTACACTGACTAAAAAAAATAAAATACTTAGAATCGGGTGGGTAAAAAATAATAATATTTTCGTATAATATAATTTTAAAAAATTCTACTATTTTGATGAAAATTTGTGTTTGATCAACAGTTTTTCAGTGTGCTGATTTGATGGAAAAATTCTGATCTATCGCATACATTTTTCATTAATTTGCGGCATAAAAACGTTTGTGTCTAGTGAATTGACATTCTACTAATGATACCTTTTCCCACCAATTAATGCTCTTTTATAATGTGGGAGCAAAAATCAATTTCCTTTTGTGGTATTGGTGCCTTTCATCATTAGAAAAGACCATTTTAATGACTTAAAGGACACTGGGTACCCTTTAGAAAGATATATCCATTGAAAGATCTCAAAAGTACTAATAATTCCTCAAATAATATCATAGAATTTTCACAAGACTTGCAAAGAAATATTGAGTGAAAGGCAAGATCCATTTAAGAAAGATGGATAGAAAAAGATCACTTGTTGGAATGGATAGCATATGGTGATCATTTGGATCATCCACCATTGATGTTGGATATGGTGATAAAGGGAAAGGGCTCATTTTATGATAAATAGAATCATGTCGGTATTAGTAATATAGAAAATAGTTATATGCGAATCAACTATCAAAATATCAAGATGGATATCAATGTCTATCTAAATTCATTATTTATTTATTTTCTTAGTTTTCTATCTAATATTTTGTATTTATATAGGAGCTCGACTAAATTAACATTTGACATCAATTTCATAGTAGGAGTAAAGCGTCTCCTAAAAAAGAAGACTCCATATCCGTAAAACTCAAATCTGAAACCTCTAGTTAAAAAAATAAAAAAAGTACTTACAAAGTTTGTTGGTTAGATCTATATTCATTATTAATCCTTCTTGCAAGTGGCAAAGCCATCATCTTTGCAACTGTTTGCTTTAAGCCACTCTTTCCCTTTCAATCTTATTCTAAAATAGATTATGCTTTTCATCTATATTACAAATTAAACATGCTCTTATATAGTCATAAGAATGTCATGATATCAGAATATTTTTGAAATAGTTTTTTAAGAAAATATATTCTTTCTTAAACTGCCACTAGTTTAGTAGAATACTGTCATGTTAAAATGTTTATCAGAGAAAGCATTAGAAATGAAATTTGCATATATAAACAGAAAAGCCAAAATATAGCAACATATAGTAGTAGCTAGTAATTAATTAATGAGATACTAAAGTAACAAAAAATAAAAATGAATAGTCTGAACTGAAAGTAGCTACAGTAAATTAGAGCTAGCTGCTGCTATCAAAATTCAGTCTATCCCATTCCTTTCTCATTCTTCAGTTGGTAATTCACAGTGTCCATACTCTGCAAAACAATAAACAACAAAAATATTACTACCTCAAATGTAAATAAACAAACAAACAAAAAGTGCAATATATAGAAGAAGAATTGAGTGGGTGTAATGTGCAAAATACGATCAGTTACTTTCAAGTACCATTAAAAAGAAAATATGATCTACAAAAAAGCAAACAGATAGATGTATAAATTTATTCAACGAAATGCTTTATTGCTCAGCTTTAACGTACCAAAGTTAATACTTTTAATCTCAACCATACAACATTAATTAATAAATGTAAATACTAGTGTCATTTTGACCAGCCACGAATATCCATTGAATCAACAAGATATTGGAAAAACAAACTGAAAAAGAATTCAGATTTCACACCTCTTGACTAATTTTCATGAGATACTTGTCATATTCAAACAACAATAGATATAAGTAACTTTGTCCATAAAATATAAGACAGATATCTCCGCTAAAATTTAAACCTGAAACATCGTAACTCTCAACCATTTCAATGACTACTAAACCACAAACTTGAATATAATATATTAATCATGAAGCGAACACATGACTCTGACTAATCGTATGAAATACTTATTATCTAGCCTCCCACCCACGACAGGTACGATTATTAACCCAAACGTCTCCATCAGTCACGTGCTGTCTCCATGACCTGCCTGGATTGCACCATTAACTAATACTACAAACAAATTTAACCTATATGTGGGGCCTCTACAAAGTACACGTTAGCAAATTCACCACTTAAATTTAGTAATTTACCATCAACCATTATACCTCATAAGTCAAACGTGTCACAGTAATCAAGGTTGAAAAAATGCAAAAGTAATTAATTAAATAATATGGAGAAATGTTATGCTACTTACTAGGTTGTTGATGAACAATGAAGGCGGCCCCACCAAAATAACACGAACCCATCGCACGACCTTTTTTCTGATAATAACTATTGAAAGCGAACGACGCATGTGCCTCTAACGTGTTAGGATTGTAACACGTGGATCCTGGTTGAATCGAACGGCAATCAGCTCCACCCTCACCACAAGCATAATCTAGAGCAGCTTGTAGGTGATCCTTCTCAGCTTCTCCACTCGCCACGCACCATGTTTGCCCTGACACATTCACCTTCCCGCCTTTCTGCGTTCTCTCGTCGCCGGCCACCGGTGACCTCCGGTCCACGTAATGCTTTAAACCCTCCATTGTTAAAGGTATGTTGTAAACTTTTCGCTCATTTGGGTAGAACAACCCGAAGTTTCTCTCGGATGTAGGACCCGGTTTTTTGTTCTCGTTGAAAAGAGCGAAGAGGAAGACGGTGAGGTCTTCTTTCGGTCTTAAGGGGGTTCCACCGCCGATGAGTATTCGCCGGACGAGGTTCCCGTTGTACGACGCGGCATTGTCGACGGTAGCGCCGATTTCAGTGTCGTCTCCTTTAGATGGCCAGCCAGTTTCCGTTATCACCATTTTGATATCGTTGTACTTCAAAGCCGACAATGCAGCAAAAACAGCGTCGATTTGGGCATCAAACAGGCTGAAGTAACGAAGTCCGTTACCGGCGTCAACAACGCCGGGGTTTTCACGGAACAAAGCATAATCAAGAGAAATAACATCGGAATTCGACTCATAAGCAAAAAAGGGATAACAGTTCACCATTAGATAAGATCCCGTTTGCCGGAGGAAATCCAGCATGGGTTTAATCACAGGTTCGACCAGTTCAGATCGGAACGACCCGGCTGAAGAAGGGTAAGAGTTCTGCAAAGCACTAAGAGCAACAGGAGAAGAGATTTTGATTTTGTCATGGAAATTAAACTTAACAAGAGCTTGATGAACATTCTTCATGGCGGATACAAGAAAACGGGTCGTGTTATGTGGGTCAACAAAAACTTCATTTCCAACAGCAATGGATTCGATTTGGGTCGATGGGTAATAAGCAGCAACATTTTTCTCCACCCATGAGTAAGCAAAAGATGGCCGTTTAGCGGCATTGTAAAGAAGCTCATTAGGCAGATTTACAGTAACCTTAATGTCGGATCCAGAAAGAGCTTTGAGCACAGCTGGGTCAGTATCGTAGACCTTAACACGCTCAATGCCTTGAGATTTCAACAGTGCTATAACTTTCACTGCTGATGGTAAGTTGTTAGCTACACGGCCATAGTTTATCCCAATTGAACCAGCATCTGCAAATGTACCACAAAAAAGATGAATTAAGAGAGAAAATTATGTTAATGTGAAGTTAGTGAGAATTTTTTTAAAGAAAATGAATTGTTACCTGCAATGGAGGAGAAAAGGGAAAGGGAAAAGGCGAAGAGGAGAAGACAAATGGTGAGTTTTTCCATGTTCTACTGCTTGATGAAGAAACAGAGCATGAAAGTGAGTGGTGCTTTAAAGGGGTTGTGAGGGTAATAGAGAGCTAGAAATTAGGGGGGAGTGTGTGTATAGTGGGATAGAAATGATAAAAATGGTGCTTTGTTTTTTTGTTTGAGGGTAAGTTCTCAATAGTTCTTTTAGACCACCTCCAACCCACTCTATTTTACTCTCTATTCTCTATATTTAGAGAGTAAAATAGATAATGGATTCTCCAATCATTCTCCATTTCACTCTTTATCCTCCATATATAGAGAGTTAAATAATAGTTTTTCAAATTTGAGAACTACTTTTCATACTCTCTATTTTACTTTTTTATTATTTTATTATTACTTTTATTATGGTGTAATTAACATATTGTTTTTCATACAAGGCGATGAACTAAATCTCTTATATTCGTAATTCTTCTTAAATATCCAGTTCATTCCATATTAAGTTAATTTTTGAGGCATTTTTCATTTTTCAAATGAACTTAATTGTTCAGTTTTCAAGACTACTCTTAAAGTGTTCTTCCAATTTTAACCTTCATTAGTTAGTATTAGAATTAGTGATTAATTAATATTTAGTTATTTTAATCCTAAATTTGACAATAATTAATAAGGGTAAAAATGAAAAATTAGGTTCAATTTATGTCTTAATCTACTTTTCTTAAAGGGTGTGAAACACCTCAAAAATTAACTTAATATGGAATGGAGGGAGTATAATTTAATATTTTTTAAAATTTATATTATTTAATATATACTACTTTCATTCCGAATTAATAATATTTCAATATTTTAAATTTTATTTGTCAATTTAATATAATTATTTTATTGTTAATTGTCACTATAAAGAATGCACAATTTTAAATGGTCTACAATTGTTCAAACTATTCGTAATCTACGTTCTCAAAAAGAAGAAATATTTCGCGATGAAACAAAAATCGTGCCAAAAATACTTTGAACGTACATTCAGAGGTTTGCAATCACGTATTGCAATTATTGTAGGACAATCACGTTTTTTGAGAAAGGAAGTGCTACATGATATAATGACTACATGTATTATATTGCACAACATGTTAATCAAGGATGAACATGATCTTAATGCACCAATTCAAGATGTCGTAGAGGCTCCAACTACAACGACAAAAATGGTGGTAGATGAAAATCTTCGATTTGAACAATTTTTAGCTAGACATAAAAAAATTAAGGAAAAAATGTTTATTTTTAACTCCATAATGTGTTAATAAAGCATTTATGGGAGTAACTTAATAATCTTGAAAGTTGAGTATTTACGTAATGTTTATGTAATTATATTTTATTAATGATTTCACTTTTATTTGAATTGTTCATTAATTTGTATATTATATAATATTTGCTTCCAATTTATGTTATTTGGAAATTTAGAATAAAATATAATTTTATATTAAAAAAATAATTTGAAAAAATGAAAAAAATTATCACATGAAATTGTATAAAAGTGATTATTTGGAAAAAAGAAATAAGAGATTTATATTATGAAATAAGAAAATAAGAATGAAATAGAAATAATAATATAATACTGAGGAGAGAGAAGATTTTTTTTTTAAAGAGTAAAATAGAGAATTGGATTGGTGTTGATTGTCTGGAAAAATAGAGAATTATGAATGGGACCTATGCGAATTCAGAATAGTCAAACTTCAATACGAATATTATATAATGGGTGGAAAACTTAAAAAAAGTAATATTCATTGAGTTATATTTATTAGAATTAATGATACAAAAAAAGGTAATTACCACGACTCATATTGTTTGTATTTGATGGTAGATTTTGAAGTTAAAATTAGAAAAATTGAGTTTTAAAAATGTATTTTACTCTGAAATAATTTGAAGTTTGTGAGTGGAAGTGAATTTTTTTTTAAATTAAAACTTTTTAAAGATAATTTTTCAAAAATTAATCTAAAATGTATTATCTTACAAATATTTGAAGATAAATTTTTAAAAGTTATGATTAAATACTAACTTAGAGGTGTATTTTTTTTATAGTCAATGCTATTTTTAAAGTTTTGATGCAACTTAAGAGATGTAATTGTTTATTTTTTTGTAATCCTCTTGGTTTGATTTTTTCTGTTGCATATTTTAGAATTTGATCAAAAAATAAATTTGGCATCAAATTATATTTTTTATTATTTCTATCAAATATATAAAAAAAAATTATCATTTTTTCTTATAGTGGAGACTGGAGAGTGAGAATTGAGGGGATCGAGGAGATAAGTGGTGGGGGTGGGGTGTTGTGGGCCTTACAATTGATGAAGAAGCCAATGAAGTGGAAGAAGCAGGGCACATGGCCCCCACTATATTCCAAGACCCCACTTAATCGACCGTTTCTAAAAAGGGAGAAAAAACAATTATATTTTCGAATTATCGTAAATCGTATGTAGATATCCTTCGTAGTATTTTTGGGACATTGATGTCCCTGTCGTCCAAAAATAAGAGCATATATACTTTTTATACTAACGGACATACATGTGTCATAATCTTATCCACCGACCGACAATTATTAAATATTATATCGACGGATAAGATTGTGTCATGTGTCCCTAATTTAGTTTTTCTTTAGAGTAAATAACATATATGCTTTAGTTTTTGAATGACAGAGACATTAATATCCCAAAAGTATGACAAAAAATATCTACACATCATTTATAATAATTTGAAGATATATTTATCATTTTTCCTACCTAAAAATTGGAGATGCCTCTTTGTTCATAATATGAACACTGCTTTCACCAAAAAGTGATATAGAGATTTACTGTAGTTGATTGATTCATCATTATTGAACTTAAAAAGAGATTGTGCCGTTGATGAGCTTATACTTTTGTATCCTTCTTCTTGTTTCTAGGTCTTTAAATTAGTTTCAAGTCATTGTCTCGAGAGCGGTCTATAAAAACGTTTTAATTATGTCTAGCAAACAATATAATTAGTAAAATTTCTGAAGCAGGAATTGATAAATTAAAGTATATCCAGTTCTTATTTTTATTTCATAAATGTAAAGGGGTTGTTTTCAAGAAATCCTGATTTAAGTAATACATAAAAATACAAGTGAATACTAAATCAAATAATTAAGATACGCGTAAGTTGATTTAAGTATTACTGTTGTAAAAAAAATAGTATAAAATACTATAATTCTCATGAATTCTTTGGAGTTGAAAGAGATAGTGTGGAAGATAGTGTGTGAATGACATATTAAAGAATACAATTGAAATTTAAGATAAAAGAAACTTTTGAAAAAGACTATAATTGAAATTTAATTAAAAATTTATAGCTATAATTTGCTTAATGATGATTTATAGCTATGCGTTTGAGAGAAAAGGAGGTGAACAAAATTAAATGAGATGGGAAAGAAGCGAGCGAAAATAAAAACGAGAAGAAAGAGGCCAATGAGATCTGAAAAGAGTGGAGTGAGGCAAGAAAAAAATATCGAATTATATCACGAATACAATTTGTCATAGCTTAAACTCAGAGGCGGAGCCAGGATTAGAAGTTTTAAATTTCCTTTTAAAAAAAGTGGAAAGCATTTACATGCTTTCAATCAATTCTATTAGGGATTCACAAGTTAATATATACATATTATTTATTTAATTTTTTAGTATAAATATAGAATTTACGAAAAAACTATTAAATTCGTTCGAATCCACAAACTCCCACCTAACTCCGCCTCTGAGCCTCTGCTAAAACTAATCTATCAAATTTTGTTCCACAGATGTAACACTTGATTTTGTCTTCTTTAAAGAACTACTTGCCGACTTGTTCAACATTTGTTTTACGTGTGATGCCTCCAAAAAGAACACTTGCCGACTTGTTCCTCAAAATGCTAATTATAGAGCATGTCAAAATAAAAAAGAGTGATCACTAAAGATTAAATAGAACCAATGTTTAAATATATATTTATATCTTCGAAATATTAACTTATACGAATATAATTTTTATTTTACTGAAATGATCTGTTATAGTATTTTATTGATATGAATTATGATGTTTAATTCCTAATTTTATTTGAATTGTATATTGATTATGTTTCAAAAAATTAATTATAAATATTAAAAATAAATAATTTTAATTATTTAATATTCTGATATGAAGATAATAACTTTACATGGATATTCAAATTCAAAATATCTAATCTAAATATAAATTAATAAGACCGAATAATAATAGTTTTATAAATTTGAATCACGAAGGTGCATTCACTGAGAGAACCTTAGCGTTTAGACCTAACTAAGAAATTGGACATATATTGGCCCAAGAGTTGGGTTAAAATTGAACCAATAGATGAATTATGACATAACTATATTATTTCGACTAATATATGTTTGATCTATTTGGATAATAACCAATATTCATTCAACTTAAACTTACTATTCTATTTGATATTCCTTGTCATAAATATTATATTAAAATATTTGATCAAAAGAATATGTTGTTATAAAGATGGTTATTGTGATTATAGATTTTTAAAAAATAAATTATTATAGAGAAAGAGAACTTCATAAAAATTGATTTTGGAATTAATTATTATATTAAAGTGTTATTATATAAATACTATAGAAATTTGACTGTATATGTTGACACCCAAATTTGGACCTCCACAATATAAATTAACCATCAAGCTTCTTAAATTTCAAAACGATTTAAAATAATTGACTTGATAAAATTCAAAATATTTTTTCAAGTTATTTTAAATAGTTGTCACTTTTTTTTATATAAATTTTAAAAAAATATATATGTTTTATATAATTTTGTATATAATTAGTATAGTTTATGAATATTCGAAAACCGTCTCAAAAAGATTTTGTTTAATATTTGGTTAATTAGTTTAGTTATATAATAATTTATATTTTAAATTATTTAGTCTATAACTAAGCTAATTATTTTATTTCGTTAACAGTAAGAAACTCATTAATTAATTTATATTAATTCATTCTATTTAATTATTCGTTGAATTTAGTAATTAACCCAAGAGCAACTTACAAAAATGACTATAGTTGTAGGGTTATTGAAGTTCAATAGCTATAAGTATGCTATTTATAAAAAATGACAACATTTTATGTCTTAATCTTGATGTATATTTGTATTTTTTTTCTATTTTTTTTATTTATACAATGATACAATTATAATTACAATGCACTAAATAAGGCAATTTCTTGTTATAGTGACTGAATGCCCCCTAATTATGTTTCTAAAACTCTCAACTTCCCATAATTAAATTAAAAACTAATGATTATGTCCCTATCCGCTTGGATTCCAACTAATAATTAATAACTAATATTGAATTAACAACTAATTTTACCTTATAAATACACCTATATCATATAGGAGTGCCCATGTTATTAAACAAAATTTAGATACAGTGGACAATCCAGAATTAAGAAAATGGAAAATAATACAATGTGAGTATCCAAGTATATAAGTATTTGACTGTATAAAAAATTGAAATGCCAACAAAATTCAATCTTTTTTTCTCATGTTTACTATTTTTTTACAAATATATATATACACACACAATTGGTAGCTCAAGTATTTGTTTATACAAAAATAATGTAATTATGTATCAAAATATACTTGTATTACCTGGTCAACCTTTCAACTTGTGTTAATATTTTAATACATTGGGACAATCCAAAAAAAATGACAAGTGGATATAATACAATACAAGTATCCAAATATATAAGTATTTCACTATATAAAAAAATGAAAATCAGACAATCATTGTACTCTTTTTGCTCACGTTCTTCATGTAATACATATAAATACAACTAATAAACTCATCAACCTTTCAACAAGATGTATACAAATACAAATTTCATATAAACGAGAAAAAATGCAAATAGAAGATATTTGATGAAGATATGTCACAAAAATTGCTCATGAAAATCAAGTAAAGAATTGTGAATTGGAAGAAAATTGGAGAAAAAATTGGTGATATTGAAATAGAAAATAGCAAAGAGGGTAAACATGGGGAGTAGAGCACCGTAAAGCATGGTTGATTGGTATTAATTAGGCGTGTATAATTATCTTTGCTATTTAATGAATATTTATATCCATATATAATCTTCTTTTTTAAAAAAAAAACAGATTATGAGTGTAATAATAACTTTGATATTTAACCTTTAATTATAGAAAAAATCACACCATATACACATTTAAGAGATAATATTACGAGTTTTAAACCTACTCTTAAAAAATTCTTACTTATAACAGTTTAATTACGAGTTATAACATATTAATTAAATTTCACTTTATTTAAAAATCAATTAAAATTTACTTTATTAAATGATTAATCTTTTTTATTATATTGATTGCAGTTCCTTTTATTTAATTAATAGGTAAGAGAAATAATATTAATGAGAGAGAATCAATTTGTAATTATCTGTTACACCTTTTAAGGGATTTTTTAACTTATTCAAATAACTTTTATTTATTAATGACTATTGGGGCCTTTAATTTTATTTTTATTTTTAAAAATTATCACTGTATATTTTAACATGTAATTTTTTCTCTCTTTAACTTTTTTTTTTTGCTTTTCTTGATGTTTTTTTTAATTTTAAATTATGATATTGTTTTTTTTAATCTCATTTTTTTAGAATTAAGAAATCTATATTTTGAAATTTTGATTTCATTTTTTATTTTAATTAATCTAAAACCCGATTTCTTGAGAAAAAAAACGTTTTACTTAAGTTTTGAACTTGTTTTTGGTGTGTTTTTCTATATCTAAAATACTGTTTTGTTGGTGAAATAAGTATATTTAATTCTAAAATTTGTTGATATATATAGATAATATAAGATCATAAAATCTTTAATAAGGATTTCTTAAGTTTTAGCTTAAATATGATTAAAAAAATAACACTTGAATACGGAATATAAATTGAAGAGAGAGAAAAATATAGAACTTGTAGTAATTATTGCAGTTTAGACTATTAATTACATGTTTTGATTTTTGGGTGATGTATATTTCTTTTGCTACAATTTCTGACAACAATATATAATATGCATTGTTTTACAACCAGATTTATTCTTCCCGGATTTATACCCGTTGGATACTAATTTTATACATTTTTATTTTTTGTCTTTGTTCTAAAATTTCGAGTTGAATACCAAGTGTATATAAATTGGATAAAACATTAACTTATTTTAGATTGTCTAATTTGGTTGAAATATCAGTTACATTTTATTTTTTTTCATTTTCAAGTGGGATATCTGTTGGATACCAATTGAATATAACATTAACTTGTTTAGGTTGTCTAATTTGATTGAAATCTCAACCACATGT
>JAJOOS010007595.1:0-18785 GCA_029582725.1 Solanum chiquidenum
CTCCGAGGAGACCAAAGAACACACGCGATATTCAACTTGGCCTGGAAAATGGCATTGACTCATCATTTGCTCAAAACCAATGATATGGCTGGTAGGGTAATCTTGGTGGTGTGCAATTTGGCGGTGTGTCAAGAGGGGAAATCAACATTGCTGGATGCCAATGTAGTGGATGTACTTTTGGGGATAGTGAGAGAAATTGGAATAATTTGGATGCGGGTATTTTTACTTGGGTGGGTTTTCGGGTGGAAATTTTAATTTTTGGTAGAAAAATTTAATAAATTTCGGGTCAGTAGATAGGATTAGGACACGTGTATCACCGTTAGTATAAAGGGTATATACACTCTAAATTTTGGACGGTAAGGTCATTGGTGTACCGAAAGTATAACGAAGGGTATACACATACCATTTACGATAGTTTGAGGGTATATTTATCCTTTTTCCCTATATAAAATAAAGAAGGGGACAATTTTATTTTTTTATTCAGAATATAAAAGAGCATATATATGATGTGGCTTTTCACTTTTTATAGGGAATGAAGTTGTCTTGTTCCTCCTCATCAGATTAGATAGTTCATTTTTAGGTTGTCAGATTTATTTGAATCTCCCCTCTGCATTTTGTCTTCTCTTTAAAGTAGTGAGAATGCTAACCTCTTCTCCTTTTCTCTCTGATATTGTTTTTTGTTTTTTTTTGGTAAAACTTAACCTCATCATCGGGTGTTTACACCAATTTAATATATGCATGTTATGTGTTTAAATTTTTAGTTCATTTTATTTAATCTTAATTAATTAACATGTGTTTTACTTCATTAAATCACATAATAATGAAAATTGCATTAGTTACATCGGGTGTGGGTAAGTTTTTTCCTCCTCAATCCTTATTTTCTAATCCTTTTGTGTGATTAATCCATACCTATTTTTACTGTGTTTGTTTCACTTCTTCTGTCCTGAGGCAAATTCAGATATGTAGTGTTTTTAAAATAAAAATTATATAATTGAAAATTACAAATCATAATAATTAATAATTTAAAATACTTAATTGATATGTTTTTTTTTTATTTAAATATCAAAGTTCAAAATGTATCATATAAATTAGAACAAAAGAAAACGGTTTTATGTTGTCCCGTCCCAATCTTTGTTCTTGAATGTTCCAACTTCTCTTTTAGTTTCTTCTTACTTCTTATTATGCTCCTAACATATATATATTTACCACTACCACAATATAAATTTTGTATAAATTATTGTAAAGATCTCATAAATATATATAGTTGGGTGCGAACATGTGAAAAATATTTAATTGCATCAAAACATTATACATATATTATGTAAATATTTTATAGTATTAGATTAAATTACGTATATCAAATGGTAGAAATTTATCAAATTTAAGTAAAGGTCATTTGACAAGAGGAATAAGGAACAACAACTTTGAAATAAAATACAAGATTATTGATGTGTTTGATTAAAAATATTAGTTAGTTTAAAAATTAGTTGTTCAATATTTATACCATAATAATTAGATAAAATACTAAATTATCTCATATATTTCTATGAAATATCTCAAAGAATAATTTTGTCAATCCAATTCCCATACCGAACAACCTCATATAGTCAACACCCTATATATTATTAGAGTTAATAAGTAAGTATTTGGGTTACTCTATGAATTAATTATTCCCTTAATTAGATTTGCTACTTCTAAAAAGAAGTAAAAAAAAGATTTGCTAATTTCGGAAATTATTTTCTGTTTGGTGTGAGTTGTCATGATGGTGATGCATTGTTGGCAATTGGACGAGTTTTTTTGAGTCCCCTTTTCTTGATTCCGTTCCATGCAAAGCTCATCGTCTGTTTTCCCCTCTCTCTCTCTCACACACAAATTTTTTATTATTCTTTTCATCTTTTGGATTCATTCATCCTTATTGTCTTTCAATCCCTTTTTATTTTTTTTCTCTGGTTGGCTTCACTTTTCACTCCAACCAACAACTCAAAGGTGAGAACTTTTCTCTTTCTTTCCCTTTTGCCCCCTTTATTTTCCAACAATAAACCTTCGTCTTCTTCTTCCTTACTCCACCTCCTTCAAACCCCACTTGGGTTTCTTTTCTTTTTTTTTGGGATTGCATGCATCATATTTTTTAACCTTTTCTTGATTTCTAGGCAATTGTTGTTCTATTTTTGGAAGTTTTCATTTGGGGTTTTAATGGATGTTTGACTTTCATGGTTGGTTTTCTTTTGTAAACAAAAAAGATTGGATTTTTAACATGTTCAAGATCCATTTTCCTCTTTAATCGGTTTTTCTGAACTTTTCCAGAGATTGAAATTTATCTATCTGGACAGAGAGGAAGTGATTCTTTCTGGACTTTCAGAAATTGAATTTGTATTTGGCTGACAGAGGGTTCTGTTTTCGGATTTAAAAGGAGGTTAGTTGTGGTTATCTGTTTGTGGTTTCTTGCATTTCATTTTGTAATACATATAGTTGTCTTGTGAGAGGGTTTTGTTTTCAATGCAGTTGGAAAATATTTTGATTTTCCTTTCCTTTTTCTTGTTGTTGTTGTTGTCTGCTCAGAAAAGAGGTTGATTGGGTTTGAAATCTCTGGCTGGAGTTGAGGATTGGACTATTATGGGTTTTGTGTTGCTTGGTTCATTGAATATTGTTAGAATGATTTGTATATGAACTTACTGGATTGAATCTCAAATGGACTTGTCAAATTGTAAGCAATTGAGATTCTTTGGAGTCCATTTGAATTTCTGGGCTGCAAAATGCTTGGTGTTGGTTGTCATTGCTTTGTTCCTTGGAACTGTTTTGCTTCCAACATTCTCTGGACTTGGTGGGGTCATTCGACAGAACAACTTTGTCTTTGTCCATAACCGTTCATTTCCATCGAATCAACCTGTAAAACAGAAGTTTATTGAAGTTCCTCAGATTGTGTGGGGATTGAACAATCAGAAGATTGCTTTTGCTAGAGCTTGTTTGACTGCACGTATGCTCAATCGAACACTGTTGATGCCTAAATTGAGTGCTTCTCTGTTTTATAAAGAAGTTGAACTTTTGAAGCCTATTTCCTTCGATAAGATCTTCCAATTCGAAAGATTTAATTCCATTTGTAAAGGGTTTGTCCAATTAGGTCGTTATTCAGATGTGTCGAATCAAAGTGATGTTATCGAACTTCAGAAAGGCAGTGGAAGAAGGTGGACATTGGAAAAAGATTTGGAACAGTTGAATCAATTTAGTAAGCATCCATATGATGCACGTGAGATCATTCGGATAGTAGGGAAGAACCCCTTTTTGTGGCATGACCATTGGCCAGCTAAAGACTATGCAAAGGTTTTCGAATGCTTAGCTTTAGTAGAGGAGATATCGACAGAAGCAGATAAAGTTGTCTCAAAAATTAGAGAAATAGGAAGGGAGGTTAGAAGTAAGAATGCAATGTCAAGCTCTTCATCACAACCGGTTCCCTTTGTAGCTGTGCACATGAGAATAGAAAAGGATTGGATGATTCACTGTAAGAAGCTGGAGCAGAGACTTAATATTAGTGAAATTTGTAGTAGTAAGGAGGAGATCATGGCCAGAGTGGGAAACATCGCGGGTCTTAAAACTCCTGTTGTTGTTTATCTTGCTGTTGCCGATACTCTTCTGGAGGATAATACTGTCTTGAATGGCTGGAAGGACGGCTTGCATCCTTTCGAGAAGAAAAAGCTAGGTGTTTTTGACATTTACAAGAAGCAACCATATCTATTTCAATCTGCTATCGACTATGAAGTCTGTTTAAGATCCGATGTCTTTGTAGGGAACAGTTTTTCAACATTTTCAAGCCTTGTTGTTCTTGACAGAACCCAAAAGATGATTAAAGCGGGTGAGACAAAGTTGTGTGGTTCGGATGTTAGATGGCCTTCTTATGCATACAATATAAGAGGAGCAGGGATTAACCCTCATCCGTGGGTAACAAATATGTCCGACACTAGCTTGACAGCAATTAGCTATGGTTCTAATCACATTTCTTGCTGATAGCTCTCAAGGCTTGAATTACTTATTGTTTGTCAGCATTTGGATGCATTGATAAGGATGCAGATGATCAGGTTCGATTCTTCTTCGAAGTTTCATTGTCTCTGCAGGAACCTATGCTGCGATCTTTCGAGTCTTTTTGGTTAAAGAGATAGGTTATACAAATTCTAAAGCGGCTTTCTGGGGATCGTGAAGAGTAGGTATACTTTGCATTTGTGTAGTTATATATATCTCAGATTTTGCATTCTTTTTTTGTTGATATGTTACAGTAAATTGTTAATAGAGCATACACTTATGTGGAAGTTATGGTATACTCTTTGTTTCTCATACTGAACAAAAGAACACAGAATTTGGCATTTTTAGGCCTTAATGATTCATTGTTTGCTTGTGCCTCCAGTAATTTGTGAAGAACAATGTTTGGTATTGTCAGTTTCAACTCTTTTCTATTGAACCATGTCTCTGTTTTCTTCTTCCATGCTCTTTATTTAGGCATAAGAATTATATATCTTGCATCTTTCAAATACTAGTATCATATATATGTTACTTGGTCGATTTTGGTAAAATCGCGACGAGGAATTTGACCTTATGTTCCATTTGAAAGAGGCTAGTTTACATTGTTGTGAAGTTCGATTCCTATACAAATGAACTACTTTTTTTTTCGTCCATTTTTTTGTAGCATTTTGTACTCGAAATTTAGATGACTTAATTTTTAATGTGCATAGCATAGGATATCTATGGTATCTCATTTTCTCACTAATTTTGTTATGCTTGACTTGA
Organism: Solanum chiquidenum; assembly: GCA_029582725.1. Lineage (NCBI taxonomy): Eukaryota > Viridiplantae > Streptophyta > Magnoliopsida > Solanales > Solanaceae > Solanum > Solanum chiquidenum. The sequence continues at coordinate 4,774 of JAJOOS010007595.1, forward strand.
GCTGAGGTGTATCGGAAATAACCTCTCTATCTAAACAAGATAAGGGTAAGACGGTGTAAACACAACCCTCTCCGGGTAACAAAACAATAAAACATCATGTTATTCATGTGTATGATTTGATATGTACTTTTAGAGCATGTACACAATTTTTAGAATGGGTGCATTCTTGGGGCCTCAAATGATTGGTATGTTCATTGATAAGGTTGATTTAGCTATGTAATATTACCATTAACATAGCATAAAGTTGTTTATTTTCTTCTCTTGCTATTTATGGAGTGCAATCCTAAATGTAAAAAGAAAGTCAATATTTTATAAAATGTTGTTAAATTGAAAAGAAAATGAAGATTTTGTCATTGTATTTTATTAGTTGTCCACTTCCATTTGTGAGTTGTCCACGCATTCGGCGGCTGATTATTTGGTCCCTAGTTTCCACATTAATTGCCTACCATTCAACTTATCCTTCCCTACTTGCAAATGATGCTTTTCATTTATTTATTTAGGAAATTACTAAATGGCCAAAAAATTTGGTCAGAATTTGACCAGAAAATTTAAAAACTTATAATATTTTTTTTATTTTAAAATAAACAGGTCTTTTTTTCATTTTTTAGTTAAAAGGGTAAAAATGTTTTAAAAGGTAAAATAACATAGATAAAATATCATTCTGGCCAAATTTTGATCAAATTTTCTGGTCAAAAAGATTTTTCCATTTATTTTTATATATATACGTAAAAAAAAGTCAATTGGTTTATAAACTTTGAATTAAAAAGCTTCATACTCTCTACCACCCATGTGAGGACAATTTAATGTTTTATGTCTATCATAATTCTTGTTAATTGTGAGGTTAGCAATAATTATTGCTTGGTTGTTACTTATGAGCTTGCTTTTATTTCTTCTTCACACCCTATTCAGTAGTCCATTTATGAGCAATAATTATTGTTGTTTTTTATAATTCCATATAATTAAGCTTTAGCTAACTTTCCTCTTCTTCTCCCTTTTGTTTGTTTTCTATCATTTTTGTGCAATTTTCATGTTGGAAAAAAATGTACTCTATATTGCATCAGAACTTGACAATAATCGAGATACATTTGACTAAACAGTATTATAAGTAAAAATAAAATAAAAAACAGTACATCATCCCATGTATAAACTGTATTTAAGTTAAAGACCTCTTCTTCAGAACTCCTGTTACATTAATTTCTAGACCATATATTTGGCAAAAACAAATTTTGCATACAAAAATCAATTTTACGATGTGATAAGAGGTAGTAATAAATAGGGATAATGGTATGAAAAATACCCCAACTTTGGTCGGATTTGCTGTTGCGATACTAAACTTTCACGAGGACCTATTACCTCCTAGACTATTTAATACCGTATTTTAAACATATATATTTGCCCACGTGGACATAAAAAATAATGCAAAATTATAAATAGTAATGTGTCCACGTGGGCACATATATACCTTCAAAATGCACTATTAAATAGTTCAGGGGGTAAAAAATACGGTATTAAATAGTCTAGGGAGGTAATAGGTCCTCATGAAAGTTTAGTATTGCAACAACAAATCCGGCCAAAGTTGGGATATTTTTTAGACCCTTATCCCTAATAAATAACAAAAACTATCCAAATAGTGTAGAAAAGGCAAAAAAGTAACACGACATGTGAACACTTTTTATATAAATGAACGTCAAACTTCTTAAAGGCTGAAAAAGATTTTGAGTGTATTTTGATGTCTCACTTTGATTTCTGTATATCAACTTTTCGATACCTTTAATAGACTAACCATATAGGCCTTTTGGAGATTTTTCATCCACTCCCTCCATCACAATTTATGTAATCTAATTTAATTTGACACGATATTTAAAAAATTATGAAAATAACAATGTTCCAAAACTATCCTTAAATAAGTAGAACCTAAGTAAAATGTTGATAGTGTAGTCAAATATTTATCATTCTTTTCGAGTAACTTATAAATTGGGCAAGAGAGAGTATAAGTTTAACATTATAAATGTCTCCTTCTATTTATGCTGTTTTGCTCATCAGTTTTTTTATGAAGAGGAAGCTTCTTGTGACTTCCAATGCATCATACAATTAGGATGAAAAGAGGAGAGGGAAAAAAGGCCCAACAGCTCTTTTAGCATGAAGCAAATGAAAAAGTACATTATGAAGGGGCCTATTTGCTTAAACTATCAAAAGGAGTCTTGAGAGTGAGATACTCATTTATCTCCCATTTGAAAGTTACACATGCTAAATGGCTTCAAATCTATCTATACTTCACTGGATATGTTCTTCATAGTAATTGTCACTGATCACAGACACAAATCGTTCGAGCCATGGAAGCTGATGGAGATCCTTCATGGCATCGACATAAGAATCTGTACAACGTGGTGGGGATTGATAAGCTTGGTGGTCTGTGAGACTGAATCCACCAGCGAGAAATCTCTGGATCAATGCCAGCTGAGATCTCTCTTCATCTGAATATGCATCCATCATAGTAGGCAGCGACTCAAATGAGTCCCACGACCATTGCTCAAACTGTTGTGTCGGTTGAGTTACCAAGTCTTGAGTGTAATCCTCATCCCAGAATGCACATTGACATGTCTGTTGGCCGTCCCTGTATTCCGCACCACATGAATAACAGAATTGATGCCCACACCTGTCGGTTTTTATTACGAACACAAAAGCTGTCAATGCTTAAAATCATCGATCCATCAACTTCCATTTCAGCAGAATATATACTGAACAAGTTCCAAAGACATAAAAGGTTAGCATATGCATTTGGATTTTACATTCCTACGGACGTTCATCTGATGCTCAGATTATCCAATCGGAATGCATTTTTCCTCTACGAGACTGCAATCATAGCAGACAGCCTTACTAATGAATTCAAACACTCACAAATATGCAACCTAAAAGAAAGATCTGTAGAAATCATAGACAGTTGATTTTACTTGAGAATAACTGCTTGATTGAACAGCCCTAGCTCCATTTAGAGCATCAGAGTATTTGATGTAAACTTTCCCAACCATCTAAAACAATGTGCCTTTCCAATTTAGTGCTGCTGAAGACGTCATCAATAGTTCAAGAAAAAACAATTATGAATAAATAGGTCTCAAGCTATATCAGTTGTGATTCAACTGTTCTTTCCTTTGTATCCAGTCAAGCACAGACTGTTTTCAAAAGCTTTAATAAGCCAACTGTTAGAGCCCAACTTACTTCAACGTATCTCTAGTCACCAAGTTGTTAGTTTTGGTCCTCAAACTACCACCCAACTCACTTTACAAAGTTCTTTTGGCAAGACATGAATCACTTTTCTTTATTTATTTTCTGTAGATTACCTTTGTAGGTTCTCGTTTCTTTATTCCGCACCCTGCTCTTACACTGTTATACACCTATTGCTCTTCTACCCCATTTTTCTGATACAAGTAGCTATTCTTTTGTTTCAGTCAACTCCCTGCCCATAATTCATTTAATATTTAAAATCACTAATTTTAAACCTTCACCATAATTGGCCTGCTTGGCTACTTATTTTTTTAAAAAGCCTGCCTACCTGCAATGTAAGCAGTAGATGAAGGAGAAAGAAGCAGTAGCATCAGTAGCAGTATAGTACGAGGTAGTAAGAGGATTTGAAGAGTGTTCGAGATCTCCAACCATTTGGAAAGGGACAAATACAGTAAGTCAGACTCGTATAAAAACAAGATGCGATACTTGGAACCCAGAAAAACACTTGATGGCTAGAAACTATTGATTCTGAGACACAACTAATTTTCAATAGATTGGATCACCCTCAAGCTTGGATACTAATGTAGCAATTATATTGCCAGCTATATTAGGACTTCAGTTTATCCACTAAAGTTTAAGGATACACTAAAAGCTTATCATTAACTGATGATCGAACGGACACCCAAAATTACAAAAGATAATCTTGCCCTAAGATGACCTTTCCATCAAGTTGGTCAATTGATTCTTGAGGGATCCTTCATAACAGCAGACACTGACAAAACTTGCAGCCAGTCAATCCATTGATAATCTATTCTTTCAATAGAGCAATCCTTGTTCATATGCTTAACAAATGCAAGTTTCGTAAAAGAGTGTGTAGGTATGCTTGTAGATTGTCAAACTACTATAATAAACACTGATATTGAAACACCTAAGGACACTTGTTGACTAGATGCTTCCTGCTTTTTCTGGTGCAGATAACCATCAGAAGCCTTCCAAAGCCCAATATATTATCACCGGATAATAAGCTTTGCATCAAGCTATCAGAGAGTGTTTATTATATCACGATTAAACTATAATGCACATAGAGAGACATCTTGTACTTCAAAACTCCAAGCTTCTCACCCAGTGTACTCAGGCAGTAGTCCCTGCCTTCAGCTATTTCAGATCAGCTCCTAGCTGAGGAGAGTCTCCCACTCCCCTCTCCCATTATCGGATAACTCCAAAATGACCGGTGAGCATCCTAGTCCTCATTTACATGATGTTTTATTTGCTATCTGGGAAACTCCAAATCTCAAAGAAAAGGGTGATCTGGTCGCTTAACGGTGTAGTCACGTTGAGTCAATTTGTCTGTCAAGCCTTTTGAGGGTAATAAAAAGTTATAGAGGGATGATAGACCTACTAACCACTAAATATCCTTCTACATAAATATGTATGTATATATGTACATGTAGACATACAGCATATATGTATGAACATTTTTTTCCCAACAAGTCAACTAAAGATTCAATATCATACTGTGCTATTGAAGAAAGCTTTCATAGTTGACAATGTATGGGAAAATTAACACCAGTGAATAAGCAGATACCTCCTACTCTATTCTAGATTGGGTAGGTTTTCCATTAGCACTACCAGCAATACAAGCCATCCTATTCCAGAATCTCCCAATAGTAAAACTTTGATTTTCAAAGACTTTAAAACTTGTAGGCAATTGGATGAGGTGCAGATAAAATGCATGACTAAGCCTTACCAAGGTAAAATATATATGTTAAAAGAACTTCCCTAAATGAAGTGTTAAAAAAAAACTTATTTTCTTATAGTGTAAAAGTGAAGAGTCAATCCTCCTCGATGGTTCTCATGCAGGACGGGAATGGAATATAAAGAGGAAAGATAATACTCTTTGTATCAGATATAGTCGATCATTCACAGAGAACCAACACTTCATTTCCACGTACTTAGAAGAATCCTTGGTTTCCAAGCTCCTGAGTTTAAAAGTGCTTTTGTCTAATAATGAGTATCTGGAACTTAGAGCTTATGTTCCAAAATCTCAACATCAGTTCTCAGGAAATATTAATCAGATAAGGATCTACAAGTTTATGATATGAAACATAAAGATGTAGCTAACAGATTCAGAATATCAATGTATTATTCTCACTGATTCAGAAGCCAATATAGGATCCTGAATCTTGCATAATAAAGTTGAAGGAACAAAATAGATTACCAGCATGTCATATGATAGCATCCATGTGTGAGCTCAATCATCCTCCTGCACTGTGAACAGCGCCTCCATCTCTTATTTTGTGCCAGGCGATGCAAAGTTATGTCACCAGCATCCCTCTCCTCCAAAGGGAGATTTTGGTAGTCTTCACAAGTCATTGTAGAATGCCATGGGACCCTACAATCCACACACATAAACCTCTGGCAAACTGGACAGTCCACACAACTATTCTCTGACTGGCTTGATGAACTAGCCCGAGTGGACATACATTCATGAGGATCCAGAAGAACAGAACAATTTGGATATGGGCAGTAAAGTTTGTCCGAGTTGAGAGCATTTGCTTCTTCAAGGACCCTCACTAAAGATCCATAGGAGTTAAGAGGGAGAAAAGATATGCATTCAGTGGCAGAGATTAAGTACTTGCATTTTAGCTGAGGGCACCTAATGGGTACTTGACCAGATTGGACTTTACCCTCAACATAAGTTTTCATACAGTGAGAACAGAACTTGTGGGTACATTTCAATGTCGTTACCATCACTAAAAGTCTATCCTCGCAGCATATTGGACAATTTTCAGTTGATTCATCTCCTTCGACATGGGAAGAGACGAACCCTATTGCTACCTTGGCTAAGTCCAAGGCCTTTGCCAGACCAGTACTGGGGACAAGTTTCAAAACAAAAGTTTCCAGATCATCAGCATGATCCAGGATCCTCTGCCGCAATGCCATGAGAAGCGGATTATCAAGGTTCTCTTCATGCATAATCTGATCAAATTATTCACCATCAATCAACAAAAATAAAACATTACCATTAAAACAACGTAAAATAAACAAACACTACTACCGCAGAACAAATTTACAGTAAGTGAAATCGATGAAGCACTTATTACTGTCACATCTAAATAAGTAGTCAAGTTATCAATTAGATTTTACGAAAGAAGGGGGAAAAGTAGTTAAATAATTCTGTTTTTCAGGTAGGAAAATATCCTATTGTTGTAGGAAAATCGAGTATCCACATCAGACTCAACGTCCACTTGGTAAAGGGACACCATCTTGGTGTATTATTAATAAATCTTTTGGCTTATCAAATAAGAATAGATTAGAGTCGGCATCTAAATCTTTTTGGTAAAAGAACCAAGAAAGCCTGAAATTTACATTCATTTTCAACGGACAAATTCAATAAATACAGATAAGCGAAAGACCAAAGTTTTAATAAGTAATTGAGGTTTATTTCCTTTTTCTTTTGGGTTTGGGAAGGGGATGATCAAAGATGTAAAAATGTCATGAATATGAAATTATATTCGTCAGCAGGTGGAGGGCAGCAAAGAGGAGCAGTGTTCATCTACTAACACTTCATTTGCAAAAGTGAAAGCAATTGCATTAAGGCAAAGATTCAACCCACTGAAGATGGAATACACCAAGAACTTAAAAAGCGAACATTGAGATACACATATTATGCAGAGAACAGACGTCGCACCTGCTCGTATAAAATCTCAGAGTCGGTAAGGGCATAAACCTTTCTAATCTTGTTCTTCACAGCTTCCAGCAATCCATCCATCAAAGCCAAATAATCTGCCACAAATTCCTCCACATAAAAATCAAGCTTTTTCTGGATTTGAATAGGAGGAGCACTTTCTGCCCTCTCTATAACCACTCCAATTCCAGATACCCTGCAACCAGAGTCACCAGGACCAGCTATAGAAATGCCCTTAAAGAATAACTTCACAGAATGTTCATCAAGATCTACTTCACAACTCTCCCTTGCTGATTCCTTCTCGTCCTCGTCCTCTGTTACTTCATCCTCTTCTTCCTCCGAAGTTTCCAATTCCTCCTCATCTTCACAGCAGCTACAAAAATCTTCTTCATCTTCTTCTAATTTCACTTCATTTGCTATATTCACCAACAACCCATCACCGCAAACCATTTCTCCTTCCATTTTCGAAGATTCTCAGAAGTAAGTACCCACAAATAATTTGGGCAACCCAACTCCTCCCAAGACTCCAATTTTTTACAATATATATTCAAAATCCATAACAGAACTCAAAAAACTTCACAACTTTACAATCCAACAATTGAATTACAACCTAAGAAGAACCCATTAGTAATCTCCCCAAAAACCCTTAAAATCTCGGTTGAAACAAGACCAATCTCCTCAAAAGCTTTGATCTTTCCAACAGTTCAAAGCTCCTGTACCAAAATTCAAGAAATACCCATTATCACTTAGATCCACAAAACACAAAGAGAAAGTGAGAAATACCCTGAAACTCAAAAGGGGTTAAAATAAACATAGAGCAATTCTTCCTTGTACAACTCTAACTCAGAAAAGTCAAACAACGAAACCCCACTGAGCTACCAAATTTCTAGAGCTTTCATTATCACAAAAAATAAGTTCCATAAATAAATACTACTACAACAATATAAAAAGCGAATGAAACTATGAATAAATCAAATCCCCTAAATAAAAAAGTGAAGCCTCCGTACCAGAGGTGTAGGTCTGGTCTGGTCTGGTGTTTCAGCTTAAATATGAAAAGGAATTAATGTGAATCATGTTATCAAAAGAAACTGTTCCAAATATAATTTAAGGGAAAAAAACTAATCTGACAATATTACAGCAGCAGAGCTTTTAGTAAATTTTCTTTGTTTTTGTTCAGAAGAAAGAGAAGCACCAGATGCTGTGGGGGTTCTTATATGTGGTTGGATTTTACACTCTTCTACAGTCTTCATCTTTTTTCTTTATTGTCTCTTTATTTATTTCGAAATTATAACATAGGTAAATCGATTTTTTTTTAAGAAGATGAGACTTCACACAAGTCATAACCAACTAATTGATTTATTAAGATTTTCTTTTATATGGGATAAATCAATTCTTCCATTATCTTAATATAATTAGAAATAAGAGTCTAAAAAATATTTCAATTTTGGTCGAATTTGCTGTGATACTAAATTATCTTCCTAGATGATTTAATGGTATATAATAATATATTTTAAAGGTATATATGTATCCACGTGGACACATTATTATTTATAATTTTGCATTATTTTTTATATCCACGTGGGCAAATATATATATTTAAAATACGGTATTAAATAGTTTAGGGAGGAAATAGATCTTCATGAAAGTTTAGTATCGCAACAACAAATTCGACCAAAGTTGGGGTATTTTTTAGACCCCTAATCCCTTTAGAATTACTATTAAAGAACAAAAGAATCCATCAGATATTGATAGAACATATGACGTGGCAGAATCAGATACTCGTGTGCACAAATGTTTACATAGAGTGTCATGTAGGAAATAAAAACCGTAATGACGTATTTATTCAATTTAAGAAAAAATTCAGTCAAATTCGTTTTTATTCTTTCACGCCACTAACAACTGAGAGCACATGTATTGGATTTTGTTTGGGAAAATTTACTTTGACTTTTTCAACGCTTTCAATTAGTAAATTAATTTGATATTAATATTTTAAAAATAATGATTAGATGTTGAATTAGGAGACACTCATGATTACTCCCTCTCTATTCTTTACTTTTTCTTCTTTTTCTCTCTTTTAAATATTGGAGATTGAGCTTGAACATATTTTATTTCTTTTTGTCAGTAAAAGGATATTTAGGATAAAACAAAGTTATCCATTTTCACTTGAAACTTTTTATTTTATTTTATTAAGTACGTTATGTTTGGAAATTAGTCAAACTTAGTTTGAAATTTTATCCTTACACTATTTTGTTAAGCTTAGTGTGTTTACTGTTTAGTAAGGATAAAAATATTTTTGCTTTTTATATCTGGTTGGTAAAAATATTTTAAATTTTAATTTTTTTAATAAAAATAAAAAAAGTAAATTGCATAACTGACATTTCATATTGATTTTCTCGTCCCACTCAACACCTTTGACCCCCACCATTACCCCCGCCATCCTGACACCCTCGAACTCCCACTCTCCATAGCATTGCATTTTCATATTGTTTGTTAGATTACATATAAATATTTTTTTTAAAAAAGTCATATTTTTTAAGATGTGATATAAACCATTGATTTGATGCAAGCATCATTGATTGTTTTCACGACTTAATTTCGTAACCTATAAATTACAAAGAGACAGCTTCACCATTGTTTTAACTTCGAGTCCGAAGCCAAAAGAGTAACTTTTTTCCTTCAAAAAATTAAAACGGCACATCAAAAAAAAAATTAAACCAAAAGGGCAAAATCGCTCCTAACGGAGCGATTTTCTTCTGACAAAAGTTGACGCCGTTTTGTTAAAAAAAAAATGCTGCTAAGGCAATGATTTTCTCAAAAAAAAATTAAACTTTTTTCTTTAAAATCGCTGCCGCTGCTATAGCAGCGTTTTTATAAAAAAAAAATATAGCAGCGATTTTGGTAAGAATTTTAAAAAAATCTTTTTTTTAAAATCGCTACACTTTCAGCGATTTCGATAAAATTAAAAAAAAATCAGGATTTTTTTTGATATGTTTAATCTTGCCCTTTTTGAAGTTTTTTTTTAATTCAATTATTCTTTTATTATTATTTATGATATATAATTCAATTTTCCTCATGCTTCAATAATTTTATTGAGTATATTGTCCGTATAGTTTATTATTTTTATATTATTAATAATTAACAATAGGCATGAAAATAATAACACATTAACAATAGGTATGAAAAACGCTGCCCCTGTAGCAATGTAAGGGGGGGGGGAATCTACTACTAGCAGCGATTTTAATTAAAAAAAAGAAGAAAAAAATTTGGATGTCAATATTGTGTCAGAGGGAAATTGCTTCGTCAGAAGCGATTTTGCCCTTTTAGTTTTTAAAAAAACTAATGTGCCCCTTTGGAAATTTTAACAATTTTTTGGCTCTAAACTCTTCTAACTTCCGAGGCTCCCTTCGAAACTGATATTATAAGAACTCAATTTAGTGACAAGCATGCTATATATTCTTTTCTCCATAAACATGCTAAAGTAAAAACAAATAATTATACTAGAGTTGTTGATGATTGTTACTTGGAACTTGGAAGTAAATTGGAACATATCTATAGATTGGCCAACATTATTATTGATGATTTGGCTAAGGAAAGAAAACAGATCAATGAAAGATTACATAACATTTTGTTCTACTTTTTTTTGTTATTTTTTGGAAAAGATCAAATCTCGTACTAATCCTTTAGATCATTTAAAAAAAAAGGGGGAGTAATTTTATTTGAAATCACGGAGAAAAGAAAGGTCATAAGTAAAATAGGAAAACAGCAAATAAGTTAGAGAATCATGTTGGTTGATGTCTTCTATTGGTCACTAATTGCGTATAGAGCAATCAAATTATTTATTTGCCAACTCAATTGTTACCAACTCATCCCACCTTCTACTCCAATAAATAATTATTCTAAAGTTCTAATTTCAAAAGCTTCTCTTCTGATTTATGGATAATAATAACGTTACCAGAGTAATTGCATGTGCTAGTTGTTGATTATTAACATTATCTAATTGGAGGTTGTATAAAAATATAGTTGACATCAAAGATTGTGGTGGAATAGATTATAGGATCTCTTCGTCTTTGTTTATAGGGTTCGAATTCGAGTCCAAACTAAAATGTAAAAATCCTTGTGGAGACGCTTTTTTCCTTTAACAAGATTTACATGGCACGAATTTAAATTAATCAAACTTCCAAAATATCAAATTTAGATAAATTTTATGTAAATAAGTCAATAGTGATAAATCATAATGTAGAATTATGACATATATATTTTAATGGTTTAGGGGTCCATTTGAATCTATCAAACAAAAATTAATTGGCTACCCACTTGCTATTTCTATGTTTTAGTAATTGATCATCCAATATCTTTTCTTGCGGTATTTTAGGGATTAAAATTTATAATATAGTCATCGGTGGAATATTCTTGGTGTTGTTTTGGAGAGATGACATGTATTATTTCCATGAGTGGAGTGTTTTATTTTGTCCTCATTTGGAAAAAGTTATACCAACATAACCTTACACTTATACCATGCTCGTTTGGACCTTTTCAACTTTAATTATTGTTCTCTCATCAGTTTCTTAATCTTCTTCAATACTCTTCTATACTTCTTTGCTTATAGACACAAAAGGTATTTTGCAAGAATATGTTTCTGTAATGTTTTGTCCCTAATTATCATTTTTAAAATCAACATCATTAAACTATTATAAATTTATTGGGCATGCAGATTTGGAGGTCGGATTATCATAATTAGTTCATTTCACAAACTACATCTATGAAATAGTATATATACTAGTGAATAGTATGTTACTGAACCATTCTTAATTTTGAAAAATCTTTTGCGCAGAATCAAACTTAATACTCCCTCTGTCCCATTTTATTTGAGATAGTTTGACTCGGCACGGAATTTAAGAAAAAAATAAAGATTTTTAAAACTTGTGGTCCAAAATGAATGACATAAATTTGTGGGGCTATAAATCATTTCATTAAGGATAAAATAGATATTTTATAGTTAAATTGTTACTTATTATAGAAATGTGTCATTCTTTTTTGGGATTGACTAAAAAGGAAAGTAAGCCACCTAAATTGGGAGAGAGAGTAGTGACTTGTCAGAAATAGTAATTTTTTCTCTCCAATTTGGAAAATGGGAAAATTTCCCGGAATGTTACCTAAATATACATCTTATTTTATCCTAATTTTTAAAATTTCCTATCATTTTAAAAAAAAATAATCAAAAATCTCCTCTCAAATACATCACTTCCCTCTCGGCTCTCGCTGATACATCCATATCTCCCTCTCGAATAAATCCCTCCCCCTTTGATACATCCCTTCCCCCTCGAAAACATACCTCCCCTCTCTGATACATCCGTCCCCCTACGTATCCAAATGTCAAATCCCCTCTCCGATACATTCCTTCCCCTGATACATCCCTCCCCTGTGTATCTGAATGTTTGCTGATGTATTCAAAAGTCTAGTAATATATTCAAAATCCATAAATTTTAAGAGATTCTTGTGATTTAAAAAATAATAAAGAAATAATGTGGTAAATAGTACAAATTTCCTGGACTCAGACTTGCTATGAACTTTGGGGTCAAGTCCTTTTGTAAAGTTTGATTCGGTCTTCTGAACAAGGCCCACTCTTGTTGAAGATCCATCCAATTATACCCATGCACACTTAAAGCCCAACCCTCGTCCTTCCAATTTGGTGCTCAAATTTTGGTGACTCGCTACAATCTAGTCGACTCCCCAATGTTGACCACTTTGCAACCTTTTTTTTTCATTAGATTTTCGATATCTGCATTTGGAGTTTGATTATTTTAAATTTGTGTTGTGTAGGGTCTCATCCAGGGGAGCAGCAAGCGCTTCCTACCAAGTCAAACCTAAGATTTCTAGTTAAGGACCTTTGGTGCAGTGGATGTGGAGCTTCATCTGGTTCGAGTTCGAAATCATTAATTAAGGGAAGAACGACTCATCTAATACACCAAGACCACTTGTTACTTCGATCGTAACATTTATGCTCTCTTTCGCCATGCATGAACATTTAATTTTGTTCTTATAACTTTGCCTTTATTCTTATGTTAATGACTACTTATCAAGTATCGTAAGTCAATAATTGGTTGGCTCAAGTCGGTCCCTTATATGCTTAATAAAAATAATTTTTAGCAGAAATATATATAGTTTGTTAACAGCCATTTCTAATCAACCTTTTAATGTCATTCTACTTGTTTGCTTTCAATATTGTGGGTACATAATAGTGTTGTAAATTGGCGACAAGAAACATATACATATAAACTTTGCTACCTTTTGCAATATTCGAACTATACTACTTTCTTAGTTCGATTTTTCCATATTTTAAGCACCATAGCAAATTTCCATGTAATAAAGCCCAGAATCGAGGTTATGTAACTATTACGGCGTCGTAAGTAGGAGTAGTCGCACTAATACGGCGCCGTGCAACGCAACAGTAACATTGTCGTCTTCAAATTAGAAGGGGAAAAATAATTCCCCAATTCACCGGGAATTACGATGCTTGTGGCAAGATTTCTCAGTTGCAGGTGCAGTTCTCCGAGTCTTTCATCGTTAATTTCTACATTTTCTCAATCAATTTCATCACTATCTGAGAAATTCCCCACTAATTTTGACGAATCTCATGTTCTGAATCAACTTTCCGACCTTTTACCAATCCGTCGAACCTCTTCAATCGAAAAACCCATTCCTGCCGATTCTTCTGAACCAAAAAAGCAGTTTAGGGCTTTCGATGAGCTTTTAACTCCCGAAGATAAGTTACGCGGCATTTTTCTTCAGAAACTTCAGGGAAAAACAGCAATCGAGAAGGCACTGACATCTGTTGACGTTGAATTAACGGTTGATTTAGTTGCTAAAGTAGTAAACAAGGGGAATTTAGATGCTGCATCAATGGCTACATTTTTCAATTGGGTTATCAAACAACAAAAAATACCTATTGATAATGATACTTACTGTATAATTCTTAAAGCATTAGGGAGGAGGAAGTTTTTCGGGCAGATGGTTGAAATGTTAAAGGAAATGAGGAATCAAGGAGTTATGCCTGATTCAGTGACACTTAACATTGTTGTTGATAGCTTTATTCGAGCTCGAC
>JAJOOS010007596.1:0-12897 GCA_029582725.1 Solanum chiquidenum
GATCCAGACTTGGGTCCAAACCTTCTTTCCCTATCTCTTTTATTTGTTATTATGTGTTTTACGTGTTTACTTAATTTCAAGATTTCAAAAATTCAACTCCCCAAAAGATAACCATTTTGAAGTAATTGTTTAAAATTAAGTAAATATTTTACTTTCACTTAGTCGAGCGTGCTTATCTTTTAAACGAATTTAGCCAAATAATTAATTGTCGGATAACCACATTAGTGGACATTCTAGGTGCTTTTAAAACCTTCCTAGAATGCTAATATGAACCCCGAACCCCTTTAAATATTTTCATCAGATTTCTGTTTTAATCTTTTGAAAAAAGTAGTTTTCTTGATTTTTCTTAAAAATTAAGTGGCGACTCTAAAACCAATCCAAAATACATTTTCCTAATAAAACAGTAGCCTTTCCAAACTTCTTCTTAACTGGCTCATAACTATCTCTTCTGCTGTTTTTTCCTGGTCTTCTTGGCATGGCTGTAATTTCAGGTGGTTTAATGGCTGGTCTATCACTTTTTGGCCACATCTTCATATTTGTCATAGGTTGAATAAACCTATTATATGTTTTCATGTATGTTTCCTTCTTATACCAGTGATCAACAAATGACTCAACAACCCAATTCTTATAATGAATTACTGTAAGTGCATGGCCACAAGGAATTCCCTTTAATTGCCATGACCTACAACTACACACCTTATTTTTTAGGTCAACAACATGTTTATATGGTGGATCATGAATCTCAAAGACAAGATCACCATTAAATTTTACCTCACAATTATCTGCAATTTCAGCATTTTTTCTAAGAATATCCATAGCCATTGGTGATACATCAGTAATCCATTTTTCTGAAAATTCTCTCATTTGATTCATTCTTTCCATAACTTTGACTCTTATTTCCTCTAGCATAGTGATTATTGATTTGAACCTAGCACCTAAAATCCAACTGTTGAAAGTCTCACACATGTTGTTCTCAACCACATCACACTTTCTATGTTCTTTAAAATATGTCCTACATTATGCTTCTTTGTTATACTTTAACAAAGCTTCTACAATGCCTACTCCTAACTCACTCAAGTGATCAAGTTTGGACTGTAAAAGTACCTCAAATGATGCCCTGGCAACCTGCCATAATTTTCTTCTCCTTTCTTCACCCCTCCAGTCTTTTTTCCAGTTTGCTCATATATGCCTAGCACACCATCTAATTTCAGCATCTGACAATACATCAATAAGTGCAAGATGAAGATCCTGTCAAACAAAGAACATTTAACATACAACAATGTTAAATATCAATTACTCCAAAAATGAAAGAATAAATTTAACAAATACTATAGTAATACCTTCTGCATATCAGACATCACTGTTAGTCCTTCACCTTCTATAAGCTCCAAATCATGTTTGATGCACTTGAGAAACCAAGACCATGTGTCCTTGGTTTCTTTATCAACTACTGCACATGCTATAGGGTACATCTGATTATTTCCATCTTTGGAAATGCAAGATAACAATTCACCTTTACATACATTTTTAAGAAATGCACCATCTAAACTTTTTAAGGAACCAAGACAAACATAAATGCTCATAAACCTATTTTCCTGAAATTGTGTTCTTGGATGTCCTAATAGATACAGTAGTTCATGGATTTGTGGTCTTTAATTGCTCAGCATAATCATACAACCTAGCAAACTCCTCTCTGAAATCTCTCATATGTTCATTCATAACTCTCAGTTTTGCCTTTCTGCAACTTGTCTTACTAACATACAAATCATACTGCTTTTGTATCAAAGACTGAATTTGATGCAGTTTGATGGTAGACTCACTCATAATCCTCTCATTGTAATGTTTATTAATCCAAATGGGGGTACATAATTTGTTTCTTGTTCTTTTAAAACACTTATGGATAGGAAAATATGTTTTAACACTGAAGTTTCCAGTGTTACCATCAATACTTCTAAGAATATGCCAAGGACAACCCTTTTTCTTACACTTTACCCTTATCCTTTCCTTCTCATTAGGTTTCAACTTTATATTAACACCCTTCTGAATAGAGTAAGTTTGTAGTGCCTCCCTGAACTCAATGTGATTCAAAAATACCATATACAGTTGAAATAAAACCTTTTTAGCAGTTGGATCAAAGTAGATCTTTGTACTTTCCTTCCTAGGTGCTGGATCTACCACTTCATCATTTTCAACAGGACCCCCTTCATCTTCACTAATGTCACTACCAGGATCTGAGCTATCAAAATAAGGGTCATCACCATTCAAATTGCCTTCAAATCTCCCTCTTATCTCCTTATAAATGTCTTCAAAACCAGCATCTATACCTACAAGACCAGGTGGTATATCATCTAAATTTACTCTGTCAGCATTCTCTTTAACTTGTTCTTGAATATTAGACTGCCTAGCTTGAAGCAACTCCTCATCCAAATCACTCAAATCATCAATATTTTCATCAACATCACAGAGTGAATCAGAATCAGAATGTTCTTCAACTCTAGGGGCAGGGGATTGTTCTTCAACTAAATGGGACTGCTCTTCAACTAAAGGGGACTGATTTTGGTTTAAATCCCTATTTCCATTTTCATCAAATGGTTGAGATGAAGACACATCAGCCCTATCTATTTGTGGGGAGGATGGCAGATCAACTCTATTTTTGTGTGGGGAGGAGTACACATCAACATTATCTAGTTGTGGAGATGAGGACACATCATCATTAGTGCTAGGCAATACAAGTATCTCCTCAACAACTAAAGGTATACTAATGGGATGTACAACATATACATCAATAAAATCAGCACCCTTCAAACCATTAAGAAAGTTTAAAACATCAGAATCAATATTTAACATGTAAAAAGTACCCTTCTTGTTGACTCTACATCCAAATGTCTCAACATTTTCAACACCCAATTCCATTGCTATTTTATGAAACAACATAATATGCAACTCATCTACATCTATATTAATCTTTTCAACACTAGTGATTCCATTGGCATACCTTAAAGTAGGATCAGATACAAAACAACCCCCATAGTGAAATTGAAGTGTCACTATAGTTAAAGCCATTACCTTACGATGCCTGTAAAGTCAAAAGAAAAGCAACTACAGTTAAACCATAAACTTACCATGACTAACACAAAAAGCCCTAAAAAAATTAAGGAGATAATTAATTGTTGTAACAGTTAAAGCCATTAACTTACCAGGACTTTAATTGTTGTAACAATGGACCACTAACGCTATCAATACCAGACAATTGACTAGAAATAAAATATTAATTTTAGTCGAAATTGAGATTTTACGAATAAACCCTAGAATCTACTCGAATTCACAAAATATGTCATTGAAGTCACTCGAAGTCATACATCAACTAAGAAAGCATATTACACTAACATTACACCCAAACCAAAGTAAAATCCCCAAAAAATTTCAAAAAATCGAATGACAATTGACCCTAAAATCAAACAGATACGCACAAGAAAATGAAAAAAATCAGAACTAATGCAAAAGGCAAGAACTTACAACAAAAATTGGAGTGGAACTGAGCTTCAACTGAGCAAAGATTTGAAAAATCACAGACGAACGTGTACGTGTTAGTGGAGAAATCGCGGAGAGGAGAAGAGGAGAAGTGAAAAAGTCGCGAAGGTTTGAAAAATTTCGCCGGAGTTGGACTATTCTTAGTTTAACGTGAGTCATTTGCCACGTGGAATATAATATCATACATGGATTATTATTTTTTTCTTTTTGACCAACGTGTACGTGTTTGTGCAACACGCACCATACCACAACTAAAAAAATGTTTAAAATGTTGGGTTTGGATGGGTTCAAGGGTCCAGATGACAAATGAATAAGTAGAAGGGTCCATAATACAATCCTATACAAGTATAAGGGTCCACCAGACCATTCTGCCTTTACCATTTTGTGTCTATTTTATCCTTGTTATTAAATACTATTCAATATCTCATACATTTCTCAAAGCATTAAATTTAATATATTCAAAGGATAATATAGTAACATTACTGTTATTATTTATTGTTTCTTAAAGTGTGTACCGAATCAAAAGTGGACAACTATTGTTGAGGAGTATCAAAATTTGATTATTTAGCAAGTAAATATTTACAAAACCAACTGATTTTAAACTCAATCTGTTGCTCACATGAAATTCCAAAACAACCCCAATACATATAATCTTAACTAGAGTAAGGATAAGGATATAGAAAGTCACTTGTAAGGATGGTTACCCTCCTCTCCATATCCTATTAGATATCCAGAATTTCAACTTCCCATATGTTGGAAGGCACACTCTACTCCATCAGGCCAAAGATTTCTTGGTGATTTCATTTATGCTTTGGCCAGGTAAAGCTTCTACAGTAACTTTGAATTGACTTCATCATCTTTGCTGAGTTAAGGAACATTTGTATTCAGCAGAATTAGATTTCAAATATCACTGATTTAATCAATTGTACTGTGCTAGCATAAGATAGCTTTTTGTTAGTAGTGGTTGTCACTCCACTATTTTCAGTTTCTTGAGCTACATCTTCAAAATGACTCATAGCTGAACACAAATAATTTAAAACTGAGAGATGCATGGCTCGATCGATTATTTGTACAATGTCATGCAATAGCAATTTGAATATATACAGTGTCACATTAAGACATTATGAACACAAGAGGGATGGATAGCAACAGCTTCCAGGGACAATAATTGAAAATTAGCAACAGCTTTTTTTCAACATCATGTAGGACCTAGAATGAACTGGGAGGGATAAAACAATTTGCTGCAGACTTAGGTGACCATCAAATGCTGCAGTCTTAGAAAGGGCTGATCCTGCGAGCTAACTTTATCAAGATTTCTGGAGCAAGCCGCTTTCTTGGAGGTGCCATTGCATCCTTAGCAAGAGCTTCTTTGTCGTTAGCATGTATATATGCTAGTATATCGTCAAAAAGTTCATCTTTACCACCTCTCAGAGGATCCTGCAGTTCAAGATCAATTAATTTTCAGCAAGGCACTGAAATTTCATCTTTTCCCTAATGGTTTCAGAAAAATACTACCACGATAAGTAGACTACATAATAATGAACGAAGAGTGCATACATGAAGGAATAAATCCAGGTGAGTTTTTCCATCATACAAAATCGATTCAGCTTGAACTCCCACTCTGTGAAGTGTATCTACAAATGCTTTGCTGCAGAGTACGAACAAGTTCAACATGTTATTATACAAGTTCAAATGCGATAACCATTCTTTATGTAATCCATTAAAGTAAAAGTGGTGGGTCATCATTGCCCTTCAGAAGGAGTTCAGACCTTGAATCATATGGAATGGAGCTATCTGAAGAACCGTGACATAGAATAATGTGAGGCAGCAAATGAACAGCAGCTTTAGAGCTCCAATCTTGTACCATAATTTCAGGAGAGAATTTTTGCAATGACTCCTCCCCTTCCATTATACTGTAGATGACAAGTTAAAATCTTAACTTCACAGAAAGGTAGCTGTGGCAACATAAGCTAACTAAGGTTATGTTTAGCATGATGGAAAATGACTCCTCCCCTTCCATTATACTGTAGATGACAAGTTAAAATCTCAACTTCACAGAAAGGTAGTTGTGGCAACATAAGCTAACTAAGGTTATGTTTAGCATGATGGAAAATATGTTTTCTCTGGGAAATAAGTGAGTTTCTTATTTACTTTCTTATTTGTTACATAAGCAAAAGATATTATCCTAAAGGCATTTGTCTATAATCTTAGACAATACTATGGGAGGGTGGGTAGGGTAGGGGTGTGGGTGTGAGGTGGTTGGTATGGGGGTGAAGATGGAGTATGGTGGAGGGTTGGAAAGACACAATCAATGTGGAATATAACTTGTGAACTTGTTTTCTCTACTTCCACTAGGGAAGTCATTTTCCTCATTTATAAGGAACTTGTTTTCCTAGAGAAAATACTTATCCAAAAATTTTGGCCAATCGAACATGAGAAAATTGAAAATGTTTTCCTCCATACCGGACACACCCTAAACTTTTGCTTGTTATGTGAGATAATGCTGTTAGCAGATATTTACCTCAAGAAAATTGAGCGATATAACCCTCTATTATTGAAATGATCAACTAAATTGGGCAAATTATACCTGTCAAATCAAACAATGGAACACCAATTAGCAAGAAATCTAACATAAATAAAATAAAATAAAAGAAGAGCATGCCAACTGAAGGAACATAAGACATAAAATGCACACAATTCTTTGGTGAAGCATTTGCAGCACCAAAAGAATGCTGCGGGGAAAAGAAGGATACAGCAACATGGTATAATGAAAGCAGCAGAAGTTTAGGGAAAGAAAAGGTAAAAGAAGAAAATCTAATTCCTTTTATTTGATTTTGATCATGTGAATTGCAACCATCCAGATCGAAAACAATAACCAATAATAACTTTGCTATGAAACTGGCCACTTACGCGCCTGACAAACCAAAAAAAGCTTTTATTTGGGAGGTGCTCCAAGAAACAGTTTCTCCTCTAGATTCTTTGATCGCCTGCTTCACAAGAACACAAGAAGAGATATGTGCACCAGCAGATTGACCCGTGAGATAAATCCTGGAAAATACAGACAGCATCACAGAGTTGAAAATATCAAGTCTTTGATAAGTAAAGAAAGGCTTCTTATGAACTGTCCAATTTTTCTATTTCATATTTTCTGCTCTAGTTTGTATAGTGAATAACTAGACTGTCCGTCAAGTCATCTGAGTCCAGAAGAACTGCTATCCAATGTCCTACACATCCATAAATAAGAATTACGAAGTGTTGTACAATCTAGAGCTGAAAATAATCTCAATCATCCTTTTTAGTGATCTGGGCATGCTTATTCAATTCTGCTCTAAATGCAAATCAGGGGAACAATATTAAACCTATTTGGATCACCACCATAATCAGCGATGCTGCTGCAAACAAATGAGATTCCCTGAGACACATCTTCCACCATATCTCCTATTGTTCCCTGTGGAAAGTTTCTGCAACCAAAGAGTCCATTATGCATCTCGAATGTGGACAAGAAAAGTGTAATAGTGTGATGGCACTGATGACCAAAGAAAATGGGAGGGCAGGGAAAGTAGAAATTGATGCAGTGTATATCATACTATATATTGATGTTTTGACCCCATCAATATCTTTTTGGAAAAAAAATAATTATTTTTTCACGGAGTGATACTAAAGGTTAACGCAGAGCCTTAAAGATAAAAGTGGGGCCTGTCCCATATATCAATGCATAACAGATCAACTAAGATTGCCTTGTGGAGAGTGAATATGTTAAGCAGAATTGTGTTCTATTGATTCGCTAAAAAAATCATGTCTTGGTTCCCCTTCTATCTAACGAATCATCCAGGAGAACCAGTAATATAAAACACATTACATGCAGCATGAAAGTGGACGACAACCTGTAGTTTAAGAATTCAATCAGTTACCTGTAATCAATGCATGCCACTATAATGTCATGTTCTGATAATTGCTTTCCTAACAGAGAACCCCAGGCCTTGTACCTGCATGAGTATGTGGGACTTCAGCATCAATGTTATATTTAGATAAGCACATCATCCATCCAATCCAGGATTGAACATGTCATGAATAAAGTAGAACTAATTAGGGATATATAAGTGCTAGAATCTATTCAGAAGGACCTGAGCATAACCAATTTTGCTTTTAGTTCCAGTTATTGATCTCATGTGTGTTATTATGGAGATGTGCTTGTGAGGCTAATAAACCATTGTTCGGAGGTAACTCAGTCATGCAACATGTTTGAATCTTTGTCAAGGCAGAAAATCTGAGGAGAAGGAAGTTCTTATTGTTGACGTTTGTTTGTGCAACGAGAGAGGAGAAAGACCACTTTATATAAGCATCTTAATGTTGCTACTCTAAACCTCATATTTAATGTTTCTGGAAGTCATGCAGAACACGCCCCCATACAGTAAAGGAGCTCTTTAGTGCTTCTATACATTTCATGAGTAATGTCAGATTTGTAATCGGATGAAACTCCATGAAGATGGGGTTGAAATTTCAGTGTCAATAACTCAAAACCTTTATTTGATTGGGTATATTTGACCCCGACAGGAATTTTAATGGGTAATTCTTTCATCTAAATCAAGAAAGGGGAAGTTGCAAAAAAGATGTTTATCTACCAGAGCCCAGGTTTTATTCCAGTTTAGGATACAGTCTATCCTTAGAGGCTTCCAGCACTTCACAGATTTGTTCTATCTTGTGAATGCCATCCTAACTTGCTACTGAAAACATGATTGAGATATCTTGCCAAACACACACGTTAGATTCTCAATATTTTTTTCTTCAGAAATCATCACTAGTAGCTTCATGAGAACTACAATAGCTTGAGAAGGCAAAAGACTGCTGGAATCTATTTAAAAAATTGATAATTCTGGAATTTGGAAACCATAATCAACTGCCTGCTTATCCCAGGCTGTAGACAGTAGTAGAAGAGATCTGAGATCATTATACACAATTGACAATGTTTCATACTTCTCCTGTTGTCCATACATAAATTATATCCATGCTAAGGAAAGAAACTTGACTATTTATGGGCTTAAAACAGAGCATCTCGAATCTACTACTACCTCATCCATTGAGTATAACAGAGTAAATGATGGTATAGCAATGAACATCGGGATGATACTAGGAAATGTGGTCCGAAGAAT
The DNA here is from genome assembly GCA_029582725.1 of Solanum chiquidenum. Taxonomy (NCBI): domain Eukaryota; kingdom Viridiplantae; phylum Streptophyta; class Magnoliopsida; order Solanales; family Solanaceae; genus Solanum; species Solanum chiquidenum. Next base: position 8,682 of record JAJOOS010007596.1, read on the forward strand.
CTCGATAGTAGTTCCATGAACAATCCTTTGCAGGATTGGATTTTTTTATAGTGGAAATGCCATAAAGCGCGACCCGATATCCATGATATGAAAACCAAAAACAGAATAACGAAGAAAACTTGTAATTTGATGCTATTATCATTGTTTTGTAATTAGTCGATAGGGTCACTCAGATACACAATTTACAAAGCTGATATGAATGCATCACCAGGGATAATTTCCCCTAGAGGAAATAATATAGGAAAACATTCTCTTTAAGTCTAATGTTGTTCAAGTGCAAGAGTGGCTACAGCAGTCCTAGTAAGTTAGGAATACTCTTTATCAATTTCATGAAGAGAGCAGAAACCTAATATCCTATAAACAAAGTTAATGATAGTTCATAGCACCAGAGAGGTAATTAATGATACAAAAAAGATTACATACTAGAGGAATTTAAGGTTTAGAATGATAGAAAGAAGAAGTATCTAGATTTCTTACTCACCCAATAATCCATGCTCCACCTGTTACAAATACCACAACTGGCTTTGGGCTGTCTATCTTTGCTGGTAGATATAAGTCCAACCTGAAACATAATGTCAGTTTGAGTCGACCTAAGAAAGTAGGTCAAGGAGAAAAGAAGACCAAATGACATACCTATTCCTCGGCTGATCACCATAGACAACACTTCGCCGGACCAGTGGTGAAAAGAAATAATAAAATGCAACTGTCACAATTGACAGAACAAGTTAAATTTGATCCCGTTGTCACAGTTATAGACATATATAATTGCCGAATAAAAAAATAAAAAATGCACATGTCTCTGACAGAGGTGGTCCTAGGTAAATGTGACACATAAAATGACTACAAAGACATCCCTCTCCATGCTAACCATCCTCCAACACCCCCACCCCCACCCTAATGAGAAAATGTGCCACAACAAAAATATTTTGTAACATGAAATATTACAATGATTAAACAGGCTTTTTCATGACTGCTTTGCAGTAGCTATTTGCTTCTAGTGGGAAATGGTGACAAATAATCCCAACAAGAATGCATCATCCAATTTCCTGATTTTAGTTTTGTTGTTTGAAGAACTATACTAGAAAAGTGACTTTGCCAGACATGTGAATGAGAAATATTAGGGAGTTCATTTATAGCGGCAAGAGGCATTACTATTTATACCCAGCTTTCTAACTCTTTAAGAAGATAGTCATAACACTAATTCATAACAAAGAACGCATTAGCTGTTTTACCGATTCTGGTTCTTCTTTTGGAAGAATTATATTAGAAGCAAACCTTTTTGGACATATGAATGGTATATTAAAGGGCATATTGCTTAGCTTTAATACGAGTGTTGTACACCAGAGAAGGTATCGTCAATTCATCATTCTTTCAATAGGAATGGATTGGAAAAGAGCATCTTTTTTATACTCACCTTGGATAAAACCAGGCATAAGTAGCATTGCATATAAGGCAAGACCCAAAAATCTTGTAATCCATCGATAACCTAACCTGAATAAAGGAAGTAATAAGAAACCACATCTTGTTGATAATTCCTCTATATCTTGTTCAATCGCAACTAAATAGTTTCTTTGTTCTTGAGTAGGTTTAAAAAAACGTGTTTGTTACAAGAAAATTATGTATGGTATAATTATAACAACAACAACATACCCAAAATAATCCCATGGGTGGTGTCTGAGGAGGGTAGCATGTACGCAAATCTTACCTCAACCTTTGTAGGGTAGAGAGACTGTCTCCGATAGCTCAAAGGAAAAGTTTTGAAGCAGGGTTGCAAGAAAAAATATAACAATGAAATATCAACAGACAAAGCAAATGAAGCAACAAATAGTACTAATACACAATGAAGAATAAGAAAACAACTACACACTACTACTAAGGTTCGTACCCTCCCTCTCCAATATGACGTGTGGCACAATTTGGCCACCGACTAGCCTTCTACTCCTAATCATCTACCTCCATAGCTAAGATCATGCATGGTATAATCATAAACCGGAAATCTGGAAGAAGGCTCTGGAAATTCTACCAGTATAATTTCATAAACTTGACTACAGTGAGAAATTCCAAATCCAACTAATGGTCATTCATTCATATACTGGTTAATATAAATGATTCAAATTAAAGCTAACAAAGTAAACAACATTTATAGCATCACTATCATCCTAATTCCAATTTCTTCTCTAGGAAAATGTATCCATTTGAACATTTTTCAAAAATAAAAGTTGATAAGAGTAAAATCCCAAATCAGAGCAAGTTACCCGAGACAACTAAGAAGCTTGAAACTTAATCGAGTAATCAAATAGGTCTCAGCAGCAGCGTGTCCAATTTCATGGCTAAAGGATCCTTGATTAAATATCATTGAAGGCGTGGACTTAGTTTTGCTCGATGGTTTTCTCCTCCGCTGGTAATTATAAGGCAAAGTTGGTAAAGTAGAAACCCTAGCTCGTAAGTGAGCAGTATCCCCTTGATTCTCCATATCCGCGCCGAAAGCATGCAAAATCCCGACGAGAAAGGGGAGATCTCAAATTTTACTCAAAAAGTGAGAAGATGATTCTAGGTGAGCGGAGAAGGTGAACTTTGGAGGGAAATAAATAACCCTTTAATTATATGAAAATTCAGTTTGACACATCATATTCACTGCCTAACGGTTCTATGACTGCGCGCACACACACACTGACACACACTACTTTCCCCTGTATCCATTACTGCTACTATTCACTCGTCCGCGCATTTATTTCTTCATTACGTATATTCTTTTATTATAAAGGGTAAAATATTTTTCAAAAAAAAATTAGGTGTGTTATTTGTTAGAGTTTTGGTTTATTTATGTTATTTTTATTTGAGAAAATACTTATCTATGTCATTATTTCTTATATTAGTTGATTATTTTTCTTTATACAAATAATGACATGAACGAGTTTTTTCTCAAATTGAAATCGCATGCATGATCCAATCTTTTAATATATGGCATAAATAAGTTGTAATTTTTTTCATTTTCCATAATTATCCCTTTAAATTGTAGTATTGATTTTATTTGTTTAGTTTGAAAAATGAATTGTTGATATTTTTTTATTATCTAAAAGGAATGAATTTATCAAAATTTAAGCATGTATTAATTATTATTTTTCAAGATTTTCCTTATCTTTAATGGAATTTTTTAACTATTTTTAAATTTTAAATAAAGACTATTTCTACTTTGAAAAATATATTTGAGAAGAATCAAAAGAGTAATATTGACTTGATTAATGTTTTTGAATATTCTTTTAAGGAGTATGTCACACTATTCATATATATGGGATTGGAGGGACTAATTCCTAGTTTATCTTTATTATTAATTATATTCATTTTTTAAAGCATCGAATTTGAAAAAACAAATAGTACTAAGGTGTTTCTGGTACGAAAGAAAATATTTTTATAGAGAAATAAGTAAGTTTTTTACTTAATTCTTTTTTTGTATTTGGTATATAAACAATAAATTTTATAATATTCATACAATCAAGATAAATATTATAGCTCGTGTGAATGGGGGCGACGGGGTGAAGGTGAAGATGATGTGTGTTGGAGGATGATAATGACACAATCAGTGTGGAATATCACTTGTACCTTCTGCCCAACAATACTTTATATGTGTCAATTCATGTGATATTATTTGATTAGACACAAAATTTAGGAAATATGAAAAAAATTACAATGTTTCAAAACTACCTTTAAGATAAACAAATTTTTAAATAGAAAGAGTAGGCATTTATAATTTTTCTATCAAATAAATGAGACATAACATTTGTAAAATAAGAACTATGTCAATCTATTTGAAAAAAAATTAAACAAAATTTGTCACTTAAATTTAGACATAAAAATACTAATTTTCTTAAAATATTAAATATTTTAAAATAAATTTAATTCAATTTTTTTAAACGATTAATAAATATTGGACCGGATGAAATCTTTACAGCAATAGATTTAAGCTCAGTATAAATACACTAGGGAAAGGAGCCCGTACAAGTATGGGCCCAACGTATGGTGTTTTTTTTTAGCAACTTTCACATATAGCAAACAAAAAAATCATATTTGTATGTTATAGCAAAGTTTGCATAATTGCGCTCCTTAGCAAACATATATAGGTATAATTTGCTATACATATACAATTGAAAGTTATGTCTATTTCGCTATACATATATACAAAAAGAAGCAATTGTATAATTCGTTGGCTCCTCTTCAG
>JAJOOS010007597.1:0-14868 GCA_029582725.1 Solanum chiquidenum
TTTTCTTTACTATTCATATTTATTCTGACCAATAATCAGATGACCAAAATTCTGTATTATCAAAATTATTGAAGTTATAATTTATTGCATTTAAATTATCTTCTTCATTTTTCTCATATTGTGTAATTATTTGCACAATTTTTTCTTTTAGATCTCTATCTAATTCTTTGATTACCTGTAGTATGACTACTAAGGTTTCATAAGATATGTACCATAATGGATTTAACATTTTGAAATGTTTAAGTATGGCTCTGATACCATATATATATATATAATAATAAAGCTAAAATAAAAAATGTGGGGTGGCACCTTTCTTAGCAATATATACTTATTTTTTCTTATCAATTTTTTCCGACACTTTTGTTATATTTTTCTTAAAATAATTTTTGCCTCGATTTGTATTTTTATGTTTTTTAGCATTTTTAAAATTTTAAAAGATGGTAAATTTTATGTTAAAAACTTATAAAATATAAAAAATAATTTATTTAACTCCTATCATCATCAATACTCTTAATTTCTTTTACTTCTTTCCTTAATCTTCATCTCATCATTAATCTTCATCCCAATATGTTACGTTATAGGAATGGAAAGAAAATTATCATTTCAAAAGTAAAGGTTAAATTATAATTTTGTTATGATTGAGGAAAGATAAATATATTATTTCAATCCAATAACCACATTTAATACATTAAAAATTAATTGAATAGTTATAAATGGAAAAAGAATCACCATTTAAGGAATCATCATTTTTATTTTTTTGAATCATTTTTTCTTCTAAAATTATACCACACCATAAATACAAACTTAAAAAAAAATAGTGATAAACCAAATAATTCGAATGATAAGCATTTTCAGTCTTCACTTCTAACTTTAAAATTATAAATTTAAATCATCGGAAAAATGAAATATATGAAGAACGATTAGGAAAGAATAAAAAAAATGTAGCATTGCGTGGGAGATGCGTAGACAGCCAGTTGCCTAAAATTAATTATAAATATATAATAAATAAATTTAATCATGTTATATATAGTTTTAATATTACATTAAATTGAGAGATGAACATGCCATCTTCTTAAACGACCTTCCAAGAACATACACTATTATATACTTATATTCTTATCAATTCTTTCTGACATTTTTTGTTATATTTTTCTTAAAATAATTGTTGTCTCGATTTTATTTTATTTTTAATTTAAAAAATTTAAAAAAATTATGTTAAAAATTTGTAAAATATAAAAAAAGATTTACTTAACTCTCATCATCTCATCGTTAATGTTATTTATATCATTTTCTTAAATCACTTTTTTTTACTCTATTCTTATATATATAAAGTTGAATATGTAATTATGCAAATGATGATGTGATATTTCTTAGAAGTTAGGATTATTATTTATTTGATTTCTCAATTTTTTGGATTCTTTTATCATATTAAATACAATATGTTTTATTATAATTACAATCAATATATTAAGCAATATGTTATAGAAATGAAGAGAAAATTATCATTTCAGAAAAATAAAGGTTAAATAATAATTTTATTATGATTAAGGAAATATGAAGATATTATTTCAATATCCCATATTAATTGAATAGCTATAAAAGGAAAATAAATCACCATTTAAGGAAAATAAATGTTTGCAATACCATAATAATTAAGAAGAGAGTAAGATACTAATTTAATATCCCAATTTGTAACTGGTAACTTTTGACCTACTACTCAATTAAAAAAATGTATTTTAATAATATAAAAGGGCTATTAATTTAATATTTTTTTCTCATTCTACTAATTCAATCTAGTTAAACTTAATTTTAAAGATAAAACAACTACTCTATTTTGATTGTTATCACTATATTTCAAATTTAAAAAATTCATGAAAAAACTTTTCTTTCACTTGATTTTGATTTTCGTAATATTATTATTTTCTTTGTCATTTTTCAATAAATTTTTATTTTGATTTAAAATTTAATGTTTATTCTTAAACTCTGATGGTACAAATTAAGGTGGAGTAGAATATTATAAATGATTCTTCTATTAAATAAGAAGATATAACAAAAAAAGGGTGAAGTTTTTTTTAAAATGGATAGAAAATTCTATCAAAGTATTATTACATTATTATTCAATATTTTTTTAATGTAAATTTCACTTGCTGATGCATTTATTTAGTGTTACATTATTATTTCACATTATGAGATATTTCTTAAACATTTAAAGTGAGGTACACCCAAATATATATTGCATATAAAAGAATCAATTTCACTAGAAATGAAAGAATTTGTTATAGCAAATATATTTTCCCTCATTTAATAAATGTAAAATTTGTCAAGCTTTAATTTTCTTTTTCACAATCTTCATATTATTAAAACAAACAATAATATTACGATTAAACAATTGATTAAATATAAAATTAATCAAAAATATTAAACTTTTAACAAACGCGCGAAGCGCGGTCAAGTTCTCTAGTCATAATATAAAGTGAGTACTATAATTATGTTAAAAATATATTAAATTAGATACTATTTTATAACTTCTTTTGATTTTTTAAAAATAACATACAAATAAGAAAAATATTTAAAAATCAAGAAAAGGAGAAAAAGGATAACTTCTTTTGAGTTTTTTTAACATAAAATATAAAGGAGAAAAATATTTAAAAATCAAGAGATATCTTATTTTTACAGATCAAGAAAATTTATTTTTATTTTTTTTTAAAAAGAGAAATTTTGTGAATAATAACAGTAATATTTAACATCTATGTTTTTCTTCAAATTTTATAAATTAAAAGAAAGAAAACAATTAAGAAAAAAGAGTTTTTTTGTGAGTAAGAATAGTTAATTAGGGTGATAAAGAAGAGAGATACATAATTTTTTTTATTACTTATATATAAAAAAAATAGATTGAGAGATGTACAACCCCAATCACACAAATAATACAAAGTATTTAAAGAAACTAATTATTTGAGGCACTATATACTTTATCAAAATGCATATAACAAATTTGAGAAAAGTTTTTAAAACAAACTTTATCAGAATGCCCATAGCAATAAAGTTGAGTCCTTTTTATAAGGTTTTTTTTTTAAAAAAAAGTTTATTATTATAGCATATGCATACACAATATATTAATTATTTTGAGATGAGAAAAATAATCACATCTTTTTAAGTTAGCATGTGCCTTCAAAGCATTAAGATAATCATAATTTCTCAATTCCTTTTCTTTCAATTTGTAAATCAAATATGAATTTAATAAATCACGACTAAAAAAAATTAAGTTATGATATTACTTTGACAAACAAAATGTGAGATTACTACATTTGAATTAAAATTAAAATTATAAATTCTACAACGTTTTAGAAGAGTAAAAGAGAATAGTAACAAAATTAAGCATAATAATAAATTATGATAATAAGGAAGAGAATGAATATTATTATTATTTTTAGAATCTTTTTTAAAAATAGAAGGTAAAAAAAAAGGTTTAAGAAAAAGTGATAAATTGTAGTTATGTGAGGAGAGAGACAATTAAGGTATTTGAATTATTATTTTTATTGATTTTATAGATCAATAAAAAAAACTTTAAAGAAGAAAATTTTCTTCAATAATATTATAAATTATGATAATAAAGAGGAGAGATAAATAAGATTTTTCATTTTAAAAAATTATAAAAATGTAGAGGGTAAAAAAACTAATTTAAGAATTCTAAAAAAAATAATAGTAATGATGAGGAGAGATGAAAAAGCAATAAATTGTAGTAATGATAAGAAGAGAGATAAATAAGGTAAATATATCTATTATAATCATAATATAAGGTGAGTACTATAACTATATTTAAAAATAATAATTAGATACTATTTTATAACTTCTTTTGAGTTTTTAAACATAAAATATAAATTAAAAAATATTTAAAATTCAAGAAAAAGAGAAAAAGGATAATTATGATTCTTGATCAAAGAGAAATTTTATTTTTACATATTTTATGGATCAAGAATTTAAAAAAAAAAGAAAATAGGATAATTTTTTTGAATAATAATAATATTTAAAACTATTTTTTCTTCAAATTTTATAAATCAAAAGAAAGAAAATAATTAAGGAAAAAGAATGTTTTTGTGAATAAGAATAATTAATTATGATGATAAAGAGGAGAGATAAGTAAGATTATTATTTTAAAAAACTATAAAAATAAAATGTAGAAAAAATAATAAATTATAATAGTAATGATGAGGAGAGATGACAAAATATTTAATAAATTGTAATAATGATAAGGAGATAGGTAATAAGATATTTTAAATATATATATTTTTTGTGAATATTATAAATCAAAATAAAGAAAAAAATAAAAAAATAACAATAAAGACAAATGATAACTCTGACCAAAGTGAGGTATTACATCATTTTTTTATCCACCACTTTTATATTTTTCTAAATTGAGATATCAATCTTCAACTATAACTCTAAAATATGTTCAACATATAATTTATTTTCATATTTATACGTAATGAATTATTTGTGAAATTAACTCTTTTTATTTCTTTTTAAAAGTCAAACACTTCCTATAATATATATATATATATATATATATAGTTATTTTAATTGCGGCTATAATCAATAACAAAAAATTCATACTACATCGTTATTGTTACATTGTTTAAATTGCGATTTAATAATAACTAAAACTTGAAATTCAATCTATTTGAATTTGAAAACTAAAAACGATCCTTAAAATATTTTTGATATTCAAATATAAAAAATATTTTAAAAAATATTTGATTAAATATTTTTCTCATCGCGCGAAGCGGGAACAAATTCACTAGTAGTAGTATAAGTTTAGAAAATGACATTTTCTTTTTGAGTTTCTTACACGTCTCAAACGACCTTTCTTTTTCTGATTTTTTGTAGCAATCATAATCATAACCACCTTCTAGTAGTGCTACTTTTATTTTACTTGAAAATCAAACAAACCCCTTTGAAATAGTAACTATATGTATTGCATTGTGGCCATACCTTACCAAGAATTCTGAGCCCTCTTGCTTCTGACATAGTCCACACCTTAAATTCTTCATTTTCACAAACAACCAACATGATAGTAGGACACAAAACTTAAGGACAAAGAAACATATATAGAAGATTTTCTTATGGGTGAGTGAGATAATAATCGTAATACTTCGGGTATGTTTTATATCAGAGATTTCCAATAAGTTTAAAATGTTTTGGAAAATAAATTCATTTAGAATGAGAAAAATAACTTTTTTAATAGAATTAGAAAATATATATTGATTTTATAAGTGACATTCAAGTTCAGTGTCTTCTCCTTATCCACCCAACGCTTCCAACCCCCATCCTTGACCATCCTACCATCACCACCATCCACCCACATACCCCCGACTCCTCATCTCCATCTCCATCTCCATCTCACCTCATAGAATTTTGGTAGATTATATAAAAGGATAAGACACAAGTACTCTCTAGACTATAATCGAAATCTCAGAGACACATCTTAACTAAATTAAGATCCTATTACTCCCGAAACCTTTTTTTTTGTAATTTTGTACATCTTTTTGGCTTACTTGGCATCCAAACATCTCCACGCGCCTCAACTATGTGGAGTCACAGAGTGTGCCATGTAACCCAAAAGGTGTACAAAATTTTAAAAAAAAATGAGTTGGGGGTGGAGGTAATAAGACCTTAGTTTAGTTAAGTTGTGTCTCTGAAATTTCAGTTATAATCTAGGGATACTTATGCCTTATCTCTTATATAAAAGTGGTTTAAGATAATTTTTTTTTTACATATTAAATATTAGAAAATAAATAAGGAATGCACTTGGAAATATTTTCCTTCATATCAAACAAACCCTTCATCTTTTCAAATTCTAATATCTTGACGCATTGAATTTTGTTTATTTTAATTGGACCATGTTTGATAGGCACATGAACTATAGCGTCATTAGTATATGTAAATTCAGTCCATTCGGAAAACTCCTTAAATGGAGACGATAACATAAAATTAATTGTTAATCTAAAACAAATGTCAATTAACCTGTTCAAATATGTATATTAAATACATTAATACTATAAAAAAAATAAAAATTAAATGCATAAGAAACCCAAAAGCAAGATAGTGATTGACCAACCATCTCCCCTTATCCTTAAACAGTCAGAATTAAACATAAGAAAAGAAAAAGAGACTAACAACCACAAAAGTATAATGTCTGGTTTCAATTTGTTTGTTCTATTATGCAGTTTGTTTATTGTATATAGATTTTTTTTTTAATTTCACTTTTCTGTCGACATGTTTAAAATAATAATATTAAGTAACATTTCAATACATTTTACATATTTTTAATTCTAAATCACAATATATAAAAGTCTTCGAAAACTCCGTATCTAACCAAAATCAGATAAACAAAGAAGGGAGTACTAAATAATTACATACCTACTTCAAAATATAACAAATTTGACCTTTCCTTTATAACACCGCTTCTTCTCCCATATCTCAATTTCCTCACAATTCAATGTCTTTCTTCTTTTCTTTCTTCCTTGTTTCCTTTCTCTTCTTCTCTCCATGCCTTTCTACTAGAACAACACCATTCTTTTCTCCCTCCAAAACTATTAATCCCACAAATCATGATCATAAATTTCAAACTTATACATGGCATGAATTTAAATTTTTTGTGGATGCTAGCAAAGGCAACAAAATCAATGGAATTTCCGAGCTCAAGAAATATTTTCATCGATTCGGATATATGAAGATGGATTATAATAACTTGAACTTCACAGATTTATTTGATGATCACTTAGAACATGCCTTGATTAAATATCAAGAAAAGTTGGGCCTTTTAGTCACTGGAAAACTTGATGAAAATACAGTTTCTCAGATTATTTCACCTAGATGTGGCGTATCCGATTCTACGCCTAAATTATTCATGCATGAAAAGAGAAACTATGCATTTTTCACAGGCAAGCCAAGATGGTCTAGAAGTATACCATTAACGTTAACCTATGCATTCTCTAAAGAGTATGTAATAAATTCATTGAGTATGTTGGAGATAAAGGATGCTTTTCAACGCGCGTTCAACCATTGGGCATCGGTAATATTAAAATTTCTGATAGTTTTATTTAAAAGTTTAAGTTGTTAAAAAGTGTATATATATAGCTATGTCTCAACACACAACATCTTTTTGAAGTTTGTTGAACACCATATTATCCTCCTTCTAATTGTGCTATACATGCATCATAGTCCTCGTAAATTGTTGTTGCAATTTTTTCCCCAAAGGATGGCTATATTTCATGAATATGTTGGGACGTTGCTTCATGAAGTGCTATTGTATCTTGAAGGGTTTAAATAACTGGTTTTCATGAGTCGAAACATGTGATATATATATATATATATTTTTTTTCTTTCTCTTTTGTGGGTATAGCGGCGAAAATAGGAAAAATTACTTGAATAGGTACCTTGTAATAAGTAATTACTGATTTTAGCGATACTTTTTATTTATTACCATTTATAACAATATATAACAATACTATGATAAATCTGCAATATGTATTAAAAGTGAATTATGTATGCAATATATATGTATTATAACTGTTTTAAAATATATTATGCTTGTTTGGTAAGAAATTGATACATTGTATTATTAGTGTATTAAAATGTGTAATAAATGTATTATTCATCAATAAAACTAGTATTATATATGTTTTATAAATTATTCTCTCTAATATGTATTAAAACTACATTATAAATGTATTAAAAGTGATTAAGTGAAAAAAAAATATTATTGTTATAAATGGTAAATATTTTCTTAGTATAGTATATTTATGTAAGTTTCCAAATTTAAACCTTTAAGTTTGTACATGCTCTTATACCGTATTGCATTAGTATATAAACTTTTATAAGTTGTTGGAAATAACATATATACTCTTTCAATCTCGTTGACCTACTTTCCTTTTTAGTCATTTTTAAAAGAAAATGATTTTTTTCCTTTTTGGCAAATCTTTGATTTCAACTTTCCACGTGCCATGTTTAAAGCTACAAGATTTAAACGACATTTTGGTAAATTTGACATATCTTTAATTTTAAACCTCAAGATTCAAAAGTCTTCTTTACTTTCTCAAACTCAGTGTCAAGTCAATATAAGGTCAAACAATTTGAATTAGAGAGAGCACTTAATTATATTATGTCTTCAACAGGTAATACCGGTTACCTTCATGGAAAGCAACGATTACGGATTTGCAGATATTAGAATAGGGTTTTACAAAGGTGATCATGGAGATGGAGAGTCATTTGATGGTGTTCTAGGGGTTTTAGCTCATGCATTTTCACCAGAAACCGGTAGATTCCATCTAGACGCGGCAGAGACATGGGCAGTGGACTTTGAAAGAGAGAAATCAGATGTAGCTATTGATTTGGAATCAGTAGCTACACATGAGATTGGGCATTTGTTAGGGTTAGCACATACTTCAGTTCAAGAAGCAGTAATGTTCCCTAGTATAAAACCAAGAGAAAAGAAAGTTGATTTGAAAATTGATGATATTAAGGGAATACAAGCTCTTTATGGTTCAAACCCTAATTTTAGTTATAAAACTCTATCAGAATCTTATACGTCTACTAAAAATGGAGCTACTTTGATGAAGAGACAATTAACATGGTCTAGTTTTATTTTAGTCTTAATCTTGTTCATGTCTATGTAAACAAAAGATACAAACTATATACAAAATTCTTTTGGTCATGGTCATGTAAGAAATTGACTTTTGACCCTTTTGCATTAGAGAAATCACAGCATCTACAAATTACCATAATCGCTAGGTTATATGATGTTTCAATTATTGCTCCCATGGATTGATATATAATATATTTGACTAAAAAATTGATTTATATTTGATCTTTTTAATATTTCTCATGCCATTTTATGTTGGGCTATGACCCTTGTTTCAGGCAAAGGTCCATGATGTAAATCTATTCACTTTTGGTTTTCAGTTTTACTTGAAAAATGATTGGAATTTTAGCCCTAATTGGACTTGATTTTGGTTTAAGGAAAAAACACCATTCATTATCTATAAATAGGACAACTTGGAAGAATTATTCTATGCTCATTGATGTTTTTCTTTGAAAGATATTAGCACATAAGAGTGGTGTTTGAGAGAACTTTCAACAAGAAAGAAGATAAAAGAAAAGAGTATTGTTGTGAAGGTCCCAGTACTAGAATCGTTCATGTCATCATTGTGCCCAGAAAAGGACATATTAAAAGGTTTTGCAACAAGTTGAAGCAAAACTAATAGAATACGTGCGTCCACTATCAGTCAACGGACCAGGTCCCCTGACTCAGCAAGAACAGTAATGAAGAGTAAAAAATAAGGAGAACACAACACAAACAGTTTACGTGGAAACCTCCTTGCTCAAGGGAGTAAAACCACGACCTGTCTCACAGGATTTTCAATTGTTTCCACTAATCTTCTTAAGCAAAGGTGAAACACAGTTACAAACAAAGTAAGAAGAAGGTATTAATCTCACAACTAAGTAATAACTCTATTACTTATTGAGCCTAAGCAGATACCACACTGCCCACTAAGCTATCACCACTAGACAACTTAGAATTCAACTAAGCAGTTATCACACTGCCCATTAAATCAACTAACTCCTAGATGACTTAGAATTTGACTAAGCAGCAAACAATGTTGCCTACTAAATAAGTTAGCCTTAACTGATTTAGACTTTTCAAACGAACACAAGATCTGAATCCTTTATAGATTAGGAACAAATTTACATTGTAAGTATGGAAGATCTGATCCTAAAACAACTAGACAACTTGCAGCTCTATCAGGTTCCTGTTGCTCTTGAGGATGATACTTCTTGAGAGTTAGCCTTTGCAAGAGTTCTTGAGAGTTTTCAAGTTGCAAAAACTGAGGTTTTGTCTATTGGACATAATCTTTATGAAGAATAGACGCAACCTTCGAGGCCATGCCATTGACCGAGGTTTCTGCCACAGTTGGAGACTGTGCACCAACCAATTGTACTTTTTACAGTGTTACAAGGATCAAGTCCCTTTACAAGGTCCCATGGTTTTGTCAAATCATCAAAACTGCAAATAACATTTCCCCCCTTTTTGATGATGACAAACTCCACACAAATGCCTTCGTTTATTCCCCCCGTCAAACTTTCTGCCTCTTCATTCCCCCTGTCAAACTGCCTTCCCAACATAAACAAACCCCATCCTAAGCGCCCCCAATATTTCCCCCCTTTTGGCATCATAAAAAAGAAATGTAGTAAACCATCATGACTAGTAAGTTTGCACAGTAAGACCATAGCCAGGGGCAAAACAAACATGGTTAGAAAACAGGATTAAACAGGAAGCAGTCACAACAAAACAGGAAACAATTTCATTGCAACAAAAGAGAGCATCCAATACATTAAAATTAAAATGACATTCAATTACTGATTTATACATATGATCTAACATAAGGGCTGGAAGATTGAGAGGTTCAAGTTTGCAGAGTGATTCCATTATAAACAGGTCAGTCGAAGATGCCATTGTGCGTTTCTCAGTTCGATGGAGAAGTACCTTATTAACAAACTCGAACATCAGTTGGTACTCCTCCTTCATGATCTTCTTTTGAACACCGGCACAGATCATGTTAGGAAGTTTGGAGCACTCCTTCACAAACTCCATGGTGCAAGACTTTCCCACCACGGATCTGGTCCTTTCACTGGGTACCTCCAGTATTTTTCCCAAAAGTTCTTTATCTAGATAAAGACTTTTGTTACCTACCCAGGTGTGAAGACTGCCATCCTCTGTAAATTCCACATTATAGTAAAACTCACGAACTTGCCCTTCATGTAGGACGGGAAATTTGGTCATGAACAGATGAGTCCATGACTGAATCTCCACAAGATCAGCCAATGAGTCCATACCAGGCTTCGTAAGGATTTCAGTATCAAACACTCTCCCTCCTAGGACCTTCTACAAGCGCAAATTATCAACAATCATTTTCTTGCTAACTACTTTGGCATCCTTTTGTTGTTTGGTACGTGGTCCCTGTTCAAAGTTTTGCTTGAGAACAGGGGAAGTGTCTCTCTTTCTCTTTAATGTTTCCCTCTTCTTTTGTGTATCTTTTTCCTCACCTTTTGCAATGTCTACTTTCTTGATGGTAGGTTTCTTGGATTTCAACTTGCCTGATTTCTTCACAAGTTTCCCTTTTCTTCCTTTTGCTACCACCAGTGGGATGTCTTCGTCCAAAGACTCCTTTTTAGAGAGGTCGTTGGAGACATCCACCACATCATCAGTGGGTAACTTAGTTACAACATCACCAGAACTCATTCTCCTTATATTCTCCACTATAGTTGTTTCACTCGACTTCATAACATCACCCATGAGTTTTTGCGAGATTGCTCTGGTAAAGGGCCTCTCTTTTGGAGTTTCTTCTGTGACCTTTTCTTTTCCCTTCGTGGTGACAGGGACCATCCTCTTTTTTATTGCCCACTTAAGAGGAACATTGTCTTCGTCAGTGTCACTTAAATCAGTGGACTGATGGAGAACAGCCTCAGGTGTTTGGTCAAATACTGGTTCAGGCCCTCCAAGTATTCCATCCACAAAACTTCCTCCTTCTTCATTCATTACCCCTTCTCTCATCTGTGCCAGACTTTCGATGACCAGGCTTTCACTGGTGGCAATAATATTTGACTCTGAGGACTTACTCTTGGGAAGATCACCTTCAAACAAGTGGTCAGATAACATAGATGAATAGGGACCAGGTTGATGTGAGGGTGCAGGGTTATTAAGATCTATGGGAGACTGGGGAGTAATAGGACTGGCTTCTGTAATGTTGATCAGAGAAATGGTCGACATTTTCAATGGAGATGGAGAATAAGATGACGTGTAGAAAGCCACTGGATCTATTTCATTTAGGGAGTCCAGCATTTTCTTTGAAGAAGATGGTGACTGAGACATGTTAGAGAGAAGAGAGGAAAGGTTCTGGAGAGAGAATGATTAGGGTTTTACTAAGGACTTTTAGAGAGATGAGTTTGAAAAGCGAGGAAAGTGAAATGGAGGGAAGAGATATAAAAAGAAAATAAAATGATGTGTCATGTCCCTGAGTAGATGCGTCGCTTGGACTAGAAGCGATGGGATAACGGTCAGAAGACCGATGATTGATACGTGGACATCTCAACGGTTCCCATTTAATCAGTTTAAGTAAAATGTAAAGGGTGCTAACCTTTAGACAGGACCAGGTCTCTATTTGCAGGAGAATTTTGTTTCCTGAGTGGTTCTGACCATTCTTTGATCCTGTGATTTTTCATGAGTGTATACCTGTAGCAGGTACAAAGTTGATCTTACTTAAACAAAACATTACCAGTGATGAGGATACCTACCCTTCTGATCATAGCCAAAGGAGGATTGGATTCCTTTGGATAGGGTTAGCTCAGTCCATGTTCATCATCCCTAGATTCAACCTATTACTCTCAAATTGATCCTTGCTGAGGGCCTTTGTTAAAATATCCGTGGTTTGATCTTCAATTCTATAGTACTACATGCTGATATTCCCTTTCTCAACATTGTCTCTCAAGAAGTGGTGCCTGACATCAATGTGATTTTTTCTCTTGTACTGGATTGGATTCTTTCCCATGTTGACTGCACTGGTGTTGTCACACATGAGAGGAATGGTATGGATGAGTACTCCGAAATCCTCAAGTTGCTGCTTGATCCATAGTAGTTGTGCACAACAAGATGCAACAACTATATATTCAGCTTCACCCGTAGAGAGGGCCACTGAGTTTTGCTTTCTGGTTCCCTAAGAAATGAGAGAAGACCCCAGGAAATGTGCCATTTCGGAGGTGCTCTTCCTGTCCACCTGATATCCTGCAAAATCAACATCTGCATGCCCTACCAGATCAAAATAATCTCCTGCTGGATAGAAAAGGGCCAGGTCCCCTGTCTTCTTTAGATACCTCAGAATCCGCTTGGCTGCTTTCAGATATGACTCTCTGGGCCATGCTTGAAACCTTGCACACATGCCTACACTGAAGACGATGTAAGGTCTACTAGCTGTTAGATACAACATAGATCTACTAATACCTATGTATATGGTTTGATTCACCAAAGCATCAGACTCGTCTTCTCCCATATTTGAGTTTGTACCCATGTGGGTGTCAATAGGCTTAGAGTCAACTATATGAAACTTCTTATGTACTTTTCTTGATAGATTGAGGTGCCTCTTATGTACCCATGGGGGTGTCAATAGGCTTAGAGTCAACCATATAACAACTCCCTTATGTACTTCTCTTGATAGATTGAGGTGCCTCTTGAAGTTTTCTTGATCTGCAGTCCTAAGAAGAGATTCAATTCTCCCATCATGCTCATTTCGAACTCATTCCCCATCAGGCATCAAATTCTTCACACAGAGATCCAGAGGTGGCTCCAAAGATGATATCATCCACATACACTTGGATGATGAGCACTTCCCTTTCTTTTTTCTTCAAAAACAAAGTGTTGTCTATCTATCCCCTCTTGAATCCATTTTTTAGAAGAAACTTGGACAACCGCTCATACCAAGCTCTAGGAGCTTGCTTCAATCCATATAGGGCCTTTTCAAGTTTAAATACATGATTTAGGCAGTCAACATCTTCGAAACCTGGTGGCTGTTTCACATACACTTCTTCCTTTAGGTCACCATTCAAGAAGGCACTTTTAATATCCATTTGGAATAGCTTGAATCCTATGAAGGCTGCAAAGGCAATAAAGATTCTGATAGTTTCCATTCTAGTGATAGGGGCAAAGGTTTCATCATAGTCAATTTTTTCCTCGTGATCACTCCATTTTAATCAAGCTTGTTTCTGAACACCCACCTGGTCCTATAATGGTTTTGTCTGCAAGTCTAGGAACCAGGTGCCACACTTTGCTCCGCTCAAATTGATGAAGTTCCTCTTGCATGGAATTGACCCAGTTAGCATATTTCAAGGCCTCCTTCACATTTTTGGGCTCAATAGTATATATTAATGCTGAGAATGCAACCATATTTCTAGTCTTGGATCTGGTTTGCATTCCAGAATTCAATGGAGAAATGAGATTGTCAAGGGGATGAGACGATTTATGCTTCCACCCTGATTTAGAGCTCAGGGGTTGGGGTTGATCCGTTTGTTCTTCTTCATCCTCAGAATCATCATTTTCAGGGTGAGTAGGTTCCCCCTGATCTGCATTGTTGGATGGACCAGGTCCCTTGGTGGACATGTCAGTTTCATTAATCTTCCATGATGGACCAGGCCAGCACCATCAGATTCTTGAGTTCTTCCAGCTTGTGGACCGTTAATTTTATCACTCTGAATTTTAAACAGCTCCTCAAGATCATCATCATCCTTCAGCTCCAAGTTCTTCAGATCACCACCTCATCAAAAATCACATGAACACTTTCCTCAATGCATAGTGTTCTTTTATTGAAGACTCTGTAAGAGATTTTCTGGAGATGAGTACCCTACGAAAACACCTTCATCACTTTTGGGGTCAAACATTCCCAGATCATCCTTGCCATTATTTAGCACAAAATACTTGCAACCGAAAGCCCTTAAATAGTTTAACTTGGGTTTCTTGTTACGGCGCCAAAATTTGATACGCTCAAATTACACCTCTCTTTAGAAGCATAAGCTATCGTTATCAAGTAAAGAACCCAACTTGTAGGTTGGGGTTGATCCTACGAGGAAAATGGTTTAGACTTAACTTTAACCAATAATTATGTTCGTTTAGTCAAATTACTTCCAGAAACAAGTAATTAAAGGGGGGGGGGTTTGTGAAATAAATTGTAAGAATTCAGTAAACAAAAGTCAATTTTGGTTGTTATCAAGATGAGAGAATTAACTAGGGTATATGTGTTCCCCACAAGCTCATAACGCAGTAAT
>JAJOOS010007598.1:0-12467 GCA_029582725.1 Solanum chiquidenum
ATTTTTGGGAGTTAGGCGTTATTGTATACTTTTAGTTCTTGATATTTTCTAGGGAATTAACTTGCAAACTTTGGCAATTTGATTTCCAAATTTTTTTTTATAAGATTTTTGCTTTGGAATTCAATTCAAGATTTCAGGTTTCTTCTACTCTAAACATAAGTTCATGAATTGTATTCTTTCAAGCATGAGTAGGTAAATCAACAACTAGGATTGTTGGAACCATGAGAAAGTAACAACGTATGAATAATAACTAAGTAATTTTTGAATAGTGTTGATGCATGCATTTATAATTCTTTCCCTTAGTTTCTTTCTCTTATTGATAACTCAAAATTTGAATCTTGCTCACTTGTTACTTAAACAACAAGTTGGGTTCTTTACTTGATAACGATCGCTTATACTTCTTTAGGCAGGTGTAATATGAGCGTATCAAAATTTGGCGCCACTGCCGGGGAATAAGACTTTTGGATTAAGTTTAACTACAATATTGAACTTTATTCAATTATTTCTTGATTTTACATTTTCTTTTGTTTTTGTTTTCTACAGGGTTCTACTCTAGTGTATTCCAAGTACACAGAGTCTAGACGAACCATTGACCCCCTACGATCCAGAGTTGAGAAAAATGAATAATCAAGGGGACCAAATCAATCTAATCGAGAGAATCTTGGTGATATAGGACAATTGCAGCCTCCTGGGTTTGATAATGTGCAAGCTCAGGTTCATGGAGAAAATCTTATTGGATATGCATTCAAGGTGCAGAATCCACCAGAGTCAAGGTTGTGTGATAACTATAGGGTTGACTTCAATGCAGTTGAATCAGAAGGGCCCATTGTTCTTCATTCTCTACCTCCAAGGCATACATTTGTGGTGACCAACAGTCTTATGCAGATGCTTACAGTGAGAGGGTTGTTTTATGGGCTAGCTTCGGAAGTTCCGCATGACCACATGGCTTAATTGAGAAGTGTCTGTAAGAGTTGTATGTTGCGACCGGAGTTGCATATGGATGTCATAGGATTGAAAGTGTTCCCTCTATCATTGATCGATGATGTTGATGTGTGGTGTGCTGAGCTTCCATATAATTCAATCCATAGATGGGACCAATTACATCGAGTATTCATGGAAAAGTACTTCCCATTGTCTAAGAAGCTTAACCACAAGGACAAGTTGAATAATTTCATTGCACTACCTAGAAAGTTTGTGAGCAGTTCTTGGGATAGATTCAATGTGTTCATCAGAAGTGTTTCGAATCACCACATAGATGAAGAGTCAGTGAAGGAGTATTTCTACAGAGGGCAGGATGACAACGGAAAGGCTGTGCTAGATACTATCGCTGGAGGATCCTATGGTCAGTGTACTTTTGAGGAGATCGTTGAGAAATTGGTAAGGATTTCCCAGAATAATAAGGCATGGAGCACTAGAAAAACTAATATTGGAAGAAACACATTCGCTGTTCAAGCCGCACCAGATCAATCTAATGATGACATTCGTGAGGAGATGGCCCGGATGAGGACAAAAGATGGGTTAGTATTGAAGCATGTCAGTAGAGGTGTAGAGAAGGTGAATGTGGTTAATTACCTAACTAGAACTCCACCACCACCAGTTAGGAATGACACTATGAGGAGGTTGAATATTTGAAGAATGATCAGACGGGGGGTTTCTAAGCCAACGCTCAAGGTTCCAACTCGGATAATTGGCACCAAGCTCAAGGAAACCAAGGTCGGAAATATGGTAACTATAATCGAGAGGGTAACTATGTCTGAGATGGGAACTATAATTGCGACAACAACTACAACCGGAACAACTATGGCAACAAGAGAGTTGGGCCTATGTTCCACCTGCAAATCGGGAGTCTGGCAATAGAGAAGCTGGAGGTAGTATGTCACGCATTGAGGACATGATGCAAAAGATGATGAAGAGGTTTGGTAAGACTGATGAAAATGTGAAAGAGATGCGAAATGACTTGTCTAGAATCGGTCAAAAAGTTGAGGTCTATGCAGTATCAATCAAGAAACTTGAGCACCAGTTTAATCAATTATCCACTACTGTGAACCAACGTCAGCCTGACACACTTCCTAGCAACACCATCCAGAATCCAAAGAATGATGGGCATTGTATGACAGTCACTACTTAAGGAAATAAATAGGCCATTGATCCCCCTATGCTGTCTGAGGTTGAAAATGTGGTAGAAAGAGATGAAGATGAGATTGAGGTTATTGGAGAGTCCAAGAATGCTACAGAGAAAGAAATAGAGATAACCCAAAAAGTTGTTCCCATGCTGAGACCTTCACCTCCATTCCCCCAGGGGTTGGTAAAGAAGACTAAAGAAGGAAAATACTGCAAGTTCATTACTATGTTGAAATAACTTTCCATCAATGTCTCGTTGATAGAGGCGTTGGAGAAAATGCCTGGGTATGCAAAGTTTATAAAAGATCTGGTGACCGAAAAAAGGGCCGTTAGCTTTGAGAATGATGAGAGGTTGCAACATTATAGTGTTATTGCTACTAGGTTACTTGTGCAGAAGAAAGAGGATCCTGGTGCTTTCACCATTCCTTGTACCATTGGGTTGTTACCTTTTGATAAGGCGTTGTGTGATTTGGCTGCTAGCAGTGATGTCATTGTCTATCTACAAGAAGTTGGGTTTAGGGGCTCCAAAACCGATTGTGATGCGACTACTCATGGCCGATAGAACTGTGAAAAAGCCCATTGGTATTCTCCAAGATGTACTTGTGAAAGTGGAGTCATTTATTTTTTTGGTGAATTTTGTGATACTTGATTCTGAGGTTGATTTTGAGGTTCCCATCATCCTAGGAAGACCATTCCTTGCTACTGGGAGCGCCTTGGTCGATATGAAGAAAAGGCAGATAAAGTTTTGATTGAATAATGAAGAGGTAACTTTTAATATCTGTAGGTCCATGAAGCAGGAAAGCAATCTCAAGTCAGTGCCAGTGGTGAATCATATTTTGGAGCGAGGTTCTGATGTGTCTATTGAAGAAAGGTTGGGTGTTGATGCACTGGCAGCGGTAATGATGAATTTTGAGGGTGATGGTATTGAAGACAATGATGAATTATTTGCCGTACTTGATAGGTTCGAATTCCATTCCAAACCAAAGAAATTGGAGTTAGATATGAAGAATCACCACTCTCCACCCGCAAAATCATCTGTTGAAGAAGCTCAAGGCTCTACCATCGCATTTGAGGTATATATTCTTAGGGATAGATGGTACTTTACAAGTCATCATTGTGGCCGATTTGAGTGAGGTTCAAGTTGAGGCATTGATGTCTGTGTTGAAGAGGTTCAAAAGAGCGATTGGATGGACTATTGGGGACATTATTGGGATTCCTCCTGGCATTTGTTTTAATAAAATCCAGCTCATGCCTATGCAAGAGGTAGTAAAAAAGGAAATCATCAAATGGTTGGATGTTGGAGTCATATATCCCATTGCAGATAGTAGTTAGGTTTGCCCTGTTCAGTGTGTTCCTAAAAAATGTGGGATTACTGTGGTTCTTAGTGCGAAAAATGAGATTGCTTCGATGCGGCCATTGACTGGATGGAGAGTATGCATGGACTATCGGAAATTGAATGCTTGGATAGAAAATAATCACTTCCCTATGCCGTTCATGGATCAGATGATGGATCACCTTGCTCGTAAGGGTTGGTATTGCTTTCTTGATGGTTATTAGGGCTATAATTAGATCTCCATTGCTTCGAAAGACCAAGATAAGACAACATTCACTTGCCCTTATGGGACTTTTGCCTTCAAATGGATGTCATTTGGGTTGTGTATTGCTCCAGCGACCTTCCAGCATTGCACGGAGTTGATATTTTCAGATATGGTGGAGGATACTATTGAGGTATTTATGCATGATTTCTCTGTGGTAGGTGACTCGTTTGATGGTTATTTGATGCATTTGTCCGAGGTACTGAAATAGTGTGAATAGTGCAATATTGTACTCAATTGGGAAAAGTGTCATTTCATTGTGAAAGAGGGGATCGTTATAGGTCATCGGATTTTTGAGAAGGGTATTGAGATTGACAAAGCTAAAGTTGAGGTAATATAAAAGCTTCCACCACCTATCTCTGTTAAAGGTTTTAAAAGTTTTCTTGGGCATGCAGGCTTTTATAGGCGGTTTATCAAGTATTTCTTCAAAATTGCACACCCATTATGAAAATTGCTCGAAAAGAAGTGTAAACTTGATTTTGATGATGCTTGTCTTAGAGCACTTAGAGAGTTGTAAGAAAAGCTAGTTTCCGCACCTATCATTATTTCATCAGATTGGAGGCAACCCTTTAAAGTGATGATGCGAATGAAGTGGTGCTTGGTGTGGTATTGGGACAGAGGCGAGAGAAGAATCTTCATCCTATTTATTATGCCAGCAAAGCTCTGAATGTGGCTCAAAAGAACTATACGGTGACTGAACAAGAACTCCTTGCTGTGGTTTTCGCATTTGAGAAATTTCGATCCTACTTGCTTGTTACTAAGGTCATAGTGCATACTGACCATTCTGCATTAAGGTATCTGATGGCAAAAAATGATGCAAAACCTAGGTTGATTAGATGGGTATTGTTGCTGCAAGAGTTCGATTTTGAGGTGGAAGATAGAAAGGGGACAGAAAATCAAGTTGCCGATCATTTTTCCAGATTAGAGGTGGAAGCTATACTCAAGCTATGTGATGGGGATAAAACTAGTGATGCATTCCCAAACGAACATGTTTTGGCTGCTTCTCATGATCTTATTCCTTGGTTCACAGATTTTACTAACTACTTGGCAAGTGATTTGGTGCCATCGGATTTGTCATTCCACCAAAGGAAAAAGTTCATGCATGATGTGAAGAACTTCTTTTGGGATGAGCCTTACTTGTTCTGTATTTGTGCTGATAGGATTATTCGTCGCTGTGTGCCCGAGGTTGAGATAATGAGTATACTAGAGACGTGTGATTCATCGACTATTGGTGGGCATCAAAGTGGTATTCGTACTGCTCATAAAATTTTGCGGTGTGGGTATTATTGGTCTACCATCCACCAAGATGCTCATGATTTCGCCAAGTCATGCGATCATTGCCAAAGAGAAGGAGGATTTCCAAAGAGGCAAGAGCTACCAATGAATCCGATATTGGTGATTGAGTTGTTGGATGTATGGGGCCTTGACTTTATGGGTCTATTTTTGAGTTCGCATGGGATGAAGTATATTCTTGTTGCGGTTGATTATGTGTCGAAATGGATGGAAGCAATTGCGCTTTCAAATAATGAAGGGAAAAGTGTCACTGCATTCCTGAAAAAAAGTATCTTCTCCAGATTTGGTACACCTAGGGTGATTATCAGCGATGGAGGTTCCCACTTTTGTAATAAGTTGTTTAAGGTGTTGCCAGAGAAATATGGAGTCCATCACAATGTAGCCACTCCTTACCATCCGCAGTCTAGTAGGCAAGTTGAAGTGTCAAACAGAGAGATAACTATAGGCCTATTGCACCGCATTCAAGATTCTCATAGGCATGTCCCCTACAAACTTTTAAATGGGAAGTCATGCCATTTGCCGATAGATCTAGAGCATAAGGCTATGTGGGCGCTAAAGAAGTTGAATTTGGGTTGGGGTGCCACATCGAGTCAAAGAGTGAATGACATGAATGAGCTTGATGAGTTTCGCCTAAAAGCTTATGAAAGTTCAGCCTTCTACAAGGAGAAGATGAAAAATTATCATGATCAAAATATTGAAAAGCGTGAATTTGATGTGGGTGATATGGTGCTTCTATTCAACTCAAGGTTGAGCTTGTCTCCTGGCAAGCTCAAGTACAAGTGAACCGGGCCATTCAAAGTCACTCAAGTGTTTCCACATGGAGCGGTTCAGCTCGAGAACAAGGAGGGAACAAGGTTCAAGGTGAATAGGCAAAAGATCAAAGTCTACATGGGAAAGTTGGAGAGTGTGCAAGAAGTGATTAAGGTCTATTACCTTGATGAAGTCTGAGTAATCAAGGGGCCTACGTGTGCCACAACGCTAAATTAAGCTCTTCTTGGGAGGCAACCCAAGATGTAAAATCTAGCCAACTATAGGTTTTTCTTTTCGATTTAGGAGTTTTCTTCTTTTATTTTAATTCATGTAACTCTTTAGCTAGGTGTTTTATTTTTGTAGTAGTGTTGGCTAGATATAGAATAGGGTCCATGTCTAAAAAGGTAAAAAGAAAGTCCTAATGGTTGCTACGTGTGTAGGGGCGAAAGGCAAAATCTGTAGAAAAATAGTTGTGCAGAGGTCTACGGATCCCATCGACGGTCCGTGGGTCCATCCATGGACCGTGAATGGCGTCCGTAGACCCCAGGTAAGTTTTCTAAAAATTCTAAGTGTCAGAGTAACCTACGGTCCGAAGGTCGACCCACGGATCGTCGACGAGGTCTCGTGGGTCTAGAACCTAGGGTTTGCCCGACCCGACCCGAACACCTTATAAAATAAAACCCCTCATTTTTTATTCATTCCCCACATTCAAAACTCCCTCCCAACCATTTTTAAACCTTTTCTCTCCCACAATCACTCAATTTAATCCTAAAATACCACAGATCAAGTCCCGATTCATCTCATAAATTCCCAAATCAACCTTCTCCCTTTGAAATCCCTCATCTCCCTCCCCTAACGATTCCACAGTCCGAGTTCGGTGTCAAAGACTTGCCAAAAGGGTCTAGAAGCCTATTGCAATCACACACTCACCATTGTTGTATACTTGTAAGGTATATTGATTTTTCCTTAACTTTGAAATTGTTCATAGTTTCCTTTTGAAATCACAACAATGAACTTTACCTTGGTTTGTTAATTTTGTGTTTGTATGTGAAATTGTACGCTAGAACATCCTTGGTATGATGGTATGTGAGTGAGTAATTACTTAATACTAAATAACTCAAGTTCATAGGCCGATTTGGAAGTTTTTACCTAGGGTTCATGGGTATCGGTGTGATAAATTGTGAAATTCAGTAAAATTGGAACCCTAAGGATGATTAACTACCATATTACTTGTTGAAATGCATGTATAGGCTTATGTTGTTTAAAATTGGTAAAGAAAAAGGTTTGAAATAAGTGAACCATCTGAAAACCTAGCATAAACTGACCCACGAGACCCCGTCTACGGACCGTAGGTCGGGTCCGTGGGTCAGAAGCACACAATATTTTTGCTAAGTGTCAAACTACAGTGTGGACTACGATCCGTCGTTCCATCGATAGACCGTTCTGCACATCCATAGTTCCCACATTAGAGACCCAATTTAGGGTACTCTGACCAATATAAGGTACCTACGGACCATAGGTACCCACCGTGGGTCGGTAGGTCAGCTACTGCCCAGATTTGTTTTAGTTTTTCATTTTGCTTTGTTTCTTGTTCTAAAATTCTTCCAACTATTGTATTGGATTTTTATGGTACTAACTAAGCTTCTACAGGTACTATGGCCCCCAAGCAAGCTCTGACTTACGCCGCGAAGGGAAAGTCCAAATATGTTGCTCGTTCCTTCTGGTTGATCGAAGAGGACGAGGATGTGGAGTATGTCCCACCTCCTACCAGGACATCCCCCACTGCTCCACACACTACATGAAATCGATCCAAGCAGGTGATTCCTGACGTGGTCACTGCCCCAGTCTGATGAGGGGCCCACACCGATCGGATCACCAGTTGGCTCTGAGTCTGCATCTGGATCCAACTCTGGCTTCAGTTCTAACGGCATCACCGCCTCATCTTCTGAGGCTGATAGTGCATGTGACATTCCAGTGACCCAAGACTGAGCCTGCACCAATTGTTGAGGAGCCTAATCGATGGTGTGTGGAAGGCCAATTTCAATTATACAGCGATGTCTGCATGCTGAATGAGAACGAGAAGATGGCTCGACTAGTCACCGATGAGCGCCAGGTTCTCACAAGCAGCCTTCACATCACTCCAGTCATTGAGGGGCTATTCTGTAGACATGGGTGTGAGTGGATGGCACGGCCCCCAGGCCCATACAATGAGGAGATAGTCAAGGAGTTCTACGTCTCATATGCCTCCACTATTAGAGGGTCCATATCCAAGAGGGCCAAGCCCATAGCTCAACCTCTATTTAAGGATACACTAGTTTGGGGTTTTTCTGTGGACATCTCTAAGACCACCCTCCGCAGGATTATCTATGGCTTGGACCACACTCTGCCCATCAATACAACAAAGTTCGACTATCAGATGGGCATCATGCAGAGTGGAGCATTTTGGAGAGATGCCGAGCAGAGGGAGTCCCTTGTGAGATGGCTGGCCCGATATCTTGCTACTAATGGAGAGCGCGCCAAATGGGTCCAGACCTCGAGTTTAGGTATTAAGAAGGCGACCCTGACCTTTGCCACTAAATGTTTTTGGTTGCTGGTGCGTAACCGTGTGTCTCCTACTCAGGTGGATAATACGCTCAAAAAGGATTGTGCGGTGATAGTTGCAGCTATGGTTGCCGGTTTAGAGATTGATTTAGGCCGCATCCTGATTGTGGTGATCCATGAGAGGGCCTTTAAGGCCACCACCACTTTTCCCTTCCCTTGCCTCATTTTTCAGCTTTGGAGGGACTCTGGTGTACCAGTATGGAATTGTGACCGGTTGTTTCAGGCAACCAAGACTCTTGATATCAACCTTATTCGGGATGAGGCCAATATAGCTGCACCTCGCAGGGAACCACAAGGTGAGGTGCCATCGTTGGGGGATGACCTTGTAGCAGACGTAGAGCAGATGCAGGATGATGACACTGCCCCTCCAACCACTACTGCAGATGCCCAGGCTCCCCCATCTCAAGCCGCTAGTCAGGCCCCTAGCGCTTCCATAGCCACTCATTCTTCTGGTTCCACCGCCATCGCTCTAGCTCGAGTCCAGAAGCTAGAGGCACAAATGGCTACACTACTTTAGCATGTGAGGCCATAGATGCAGCTTGCTATAACGGAGTCTAAGGCGAGGGTTGAGCAAAGGACGGAGCATATGATGAACCAGAGGGTTCAAGCCATTCATAAGCAACTGGATGCCTTTGAGTTGCAAGTTCTGGAGAGGCCGACCCCGACTGTTGATGTGACCACCCTTTAGAAAGAGATAGAGAGACTTTGTGCTGATGGTGCTATACTTCTTGTTCCCCAGAGACTGAGCCAGAGTCTTCCCTTAAGGCACCGTTTGATGATGTGGTGATGAGTGCCATATTCTATGATGACATGCCGCCACCAGATTCTTTTTGTGTTGCTGGGAAGCGCCTCGTTCCAGTCATGCTTTTGATGATAATGAGGATGCAAGATTGAGGAAAAAGGAGCACCATCAGACTGAGGTGGCTCAGAGGGCATCCATAGTTGATGAGGAGCTTATACAACAGTGGGCCAGGGAGATAGGTGTTGGCCCATCCGCCAGAGTGAGCACTACTGATAGTGTTGATAGAGTTGATGAGAGCAATCCTGAGGGAGTTGGGGTAGTTGATGGTAGCGCTACTGATGGCGTTCCAAGTGTTGATCCAGCGGGCTCTAGGAAACCGAACCCACTTGTTTCTTGAGTGGTATGCGCCACAGGTTTGCTTCACCCGATCCTTTGTTTTTTACTTTTTATGCATTGGGGACAATTGCACTTTATTTTGTTGGGGGTGGGGTAAATGGATTGTGAGTGATAGGGTGAAGTATGAGTAACCCAACTCATAATCCTCTCTTGTGGTTTTTTTGCTTTTGTTCTTTCCCCCCAAGAGACTGTTTTAATTTATGCTGAAGCGGCATGTTTAGGAATGTATGTGTAGGAGTAAGTAGAAAAATAGAAGCATAATGGCATAAAAAGCATGACAAAAATTATCCATGTCCAAAAATATTGAAATATGCTAGATCGATAGTCTTGATGAGGTGAATGTGTTGGATCTTGATGTGACATGATAAGGAGCCGACTTGACCTCATGACTGAAGCTAAAACTTGAACTGTGTAATTTGATAATCTGATAATGAAACAATGTGCCAAGAGTATGTGAGAAAAGTTGAATGTTCAGGCAGTTTGTGTCAATCTAGAACTTACCCCGTTGGTCCTGTTAAGATAATCTAGTGTAGAAGTTGAGAAGTGATCATAGGCCCTTGTTCAAATTAGTCCACTTAATCCTAAGATGATCCAACCAAATGAAATCAATGTTCCCTTTGATCCAAATGTTTAAGCCTTAAATAGACCATTTCTTTTGACTCACCTAACTCACCTTCCCTAAAATAATTGTCTTGGCCCCGGTCCCTCCTTGGACATGTGCACCTTGACTTAGGCCAAAAGCCTAAGTTGAGGGTGACTAATGCAAAAAAATTACCTTGATCTTGACCCTGATCCGACATCAAACATTGTGCACCTCAACTAATACAAAATCCATGAGTAGAGGGTGACTATGAAAGAGGAAACCGAAAGAAAAAAAAGGGTATGAAAAGAGTTTTGTGTTGAAAAGAGAAAAAGAAAACATAGAAAAGGATGTGACTTTGTGCAATAGAAGCAAAAAAATGATAAATAAAAGAGCTGAAAGAAATAAAGAAAAAAGAAGTGACAGAAAAAAAAGAGTGAAAAATAAGAACTATAAAGTCAAAAGTCACATCCCTGTTGAAAAGAATCAAGGGAAAGAACGCAAAATGAAAGGATGTCAAAAAATAGGTTGAGAAAAGAGGTTAAAACCAATGTAATGTCAAAGAAGGCAGAAATTCATTAAAAAGTACCCAAATGTACCACACCTGACCCTAAACCTACGTTACAAGCTAAAAAAGTCCTATAGTGATCCTAGAAACTAGTTTGGAGAATCTAAGCAGTGAATATAAAGGCAAGCCTATGGTATTGACCAATAACTATACTTGAAGTCACTTCTGAGTATGAGTGTTGAATGAATCCTAAAACTCAAAATCCATAGCTAGTGTGTGAAAAATGATTTCGTTTGAAGTGAGGCCACTAGTTACATTATCGGAAAGTTGGTACCTTGGTGATTGTGAAAAGTGTATGTTGTGGTGTCCATTGGTCGATCTTTGTCATATCTTGATCTGCATAAGTTAGCTTGTTGAGTCTAATAGAAAATATTTGCACTGACAAAAAAGAATGGATTGAAATGGCCATGTGATTGCTTGAGTTTGTATGTCTGCTTCTACACAAGTGTCATTTAGAGTATTAGTGTGTCACTTGAGGACAAACAACATGTTTAAGTTGAGGGTGTTGATACCGTGAGTTTATGGTATTTTTGATACATTTCACTTAAGAGTTGTGTGTGTCTAGGGCCATTTTGTATTGAAAATAATGTTTTTGTGCCATGTTTGCAGAAATAGGCTTGGACGCGGTTGAGTGGGGATAACAATTGAAATTCTGTAGAAGTGGCCACGCACGGAGGGACCTACGAACCGTAGGTCCTGTGACGGTCCGTTGATGGGTAGGCGTAGATGGGAGCATCAGGGAAGTTTGACCAAGTGTGGAACCACAAAGCGATCTACAAACCGTAGGTCGACCTACAGGCCGTCCTGCATATCTGCAGAAGGTGTTCAGAGAGTTGAAGTTCCAGTACCTGATGAAAATCCTAAGTGTGGAGCCATGGAAGAGGACCCAACCTATGATCCGTCCTGCACGTCCGTCAGTGATGAACTGGGAGTTAAAGGTTCCAGCTGCTATGGAAAAGTTCTAAGTGTTGACCAACGGAATCCGTATGTCGAGTCGTCGATCAAATCCACATCCCAGAATTTTATTTCCTTATTTTGTTTCATTTTTGTTTAGGACATGTTTTTCAATAAATAGGGTATATAAACCTCGTTTTTTGGGGTTAGACATTACTGTATACTTTTAGTTCTTGATATTTTCTAGGGAATTAACTTGCAAACTTTGGCAATTTGATTTCTGGATTTCGGTTTATAAGATTTTTGCTTTGGAATTCAATTTGAGATTTCGGGTTTCTTCTACTCTAAACGTAAGTTCATAAATTTTTATTATCAAAACATGAGTTGTGTTCTTTCAAGCATGAGTAGCTAAATCCACAACTAGGGTTGTGGGAACCATGAGCAATTAACAACATATGAAAAATAACTAAGTAATTCTTCAATAGTGTTGATGCATGCATTGATAATTCTTTCGCTTAGAAGTCTTTTTAACGAGTGCACGCGTTAGAACTCACCTTGTTACTACTTGCTGAACCAAGGAGGTAGTTAATAAGAAAAGAATTATCAACAGAGATTTAGTATGATACTATCTAATAGGCCAATATCAATTGGTGTGAGGGTGAAAACTAAGCCATACATTGATGTGATGTCTAATCTGAGGTAAAGGTAAGGGTTAGTAAAGTACACACACGTAGACAGACCAAGGTGTGGGGTGAAATTTCCTATTAGGAGGACCAATCACTTAGGGATACATATCTTACCAACTTTGCATGTAAAACACTATGAAAGGATTACTATTATTAGGATTACCGCGTTAAGTGCTTATGGGGAACACATATACCCTAGTTTCTTTCTCTTATTGATAACTCAAAGTTTGAATCTTGCTCA
>JAJOOS010007599.1:0-13587 GCA_029582725.1 Solanum chiquidenum
AAGATGCAATACCTATCGATGGGGGACAGACTTACACTAATCAACATTGTACTTGATAGTATTCCCACATACTATATGCAACTTTTTCCTAGTCCTGGTAAAGTATTGGAACAACTTGACAAGATCAGGAGTCTTTCAACTAGATGTGCTCCTTTGGTTGGGTTTGAGAGAGAGCGTGAGATAGTAGGTCTAATACAAGCAAAAACAGTTCAAATGGGGCACTACAGGAGAAGGGAGTTACACAGTGAGTGCAACCTACAAGCAGTCAAGAGCACTTAATGCAGTCACTGACCACTGGCCATGCAAGCTAATTTGAAAAATCAAGCTACCGCCCAAGATCATTTGTTTTTGCTGGACTGCACTATATGAAGCATGCCTAACTCAAGACAACCTCTATAAAAGGAAACGCATCATTGTCAATGGATGCTACTTATGTCAGAAAACAGTAGAGAGCAATAGACACCTTTTTTGCATTGTACTGTACCAGAAAATCTGTGGAACGTGTTTTACTATCTCCTTGGACTCAGTTGGATCATGCCATGTGTTGCTGGAAAACTGACAGCACCATTAAACAGGCTTGGAAGATGATATCTACAACAATTATTTGGAGTATTTGGAAGGAAAGGAATAGAAGATGTTTTGAAGGTCTATCAACTCCTTTACATTCTCTCAAAGTGGAATGCCTTATGTGTCTGTACGGTTGGGTCAATTTGTCCTCTGTAGATTCCTTGGATAGTTTTTTGAATTTTGTTGGCTCCTTAGTTTTAGCATAATTGTACTAGAGCCAGCAGACCAACTGTTTTTGCTTCTACTTTTGTAACTAATTTGCATCTTCTTGATGCCTTCAATGGAATATTTACTGCCTTAGAAAAATAATAATAATTTGATAATGGAAATAAGATTATTTGGACATTCAGGTGCAAAAAGGTATGGAATGCAGAGGGTAAGCTATACCTATCCCTTTTACTATAATCCAGTGTTTTGGACGGTGAAAGGCGACAAGGGTCTGCCTCGCCTCGCAGCGAGACGCTCACCTTTTTGAATTGAGGCGTCAATTAATACCAAAAATTTAAAATATTTAATTGCATATATAAATATCCAAAATCTCAATCTCAATAGCAATAACATATATGAGCAAATATTTCAATTCAAAAACTAGTAGTAGATATTAAAAGTCTAGAACTTGAATGACTCAACAATTCATAAGATAATTGACAAGCAATAATAGAACTCTAAAAGCAATACTCCAATTTCCTTTTTGTTACCATCAGACGCCATTGAATTCACTAGTTATGGACAAATAAATATGGCAGAATTGATTTTTTTTTAAAATATAGGCAGAAACAGAATGGCAGTCAGTTCAGTAGCTACAAATTGAAAAAGAAAAGCAGAGCCCTGCGCCACTGCTTGAAAAACAGAGTAGAGAAGAAGAAGAAGAAGAAGAAGTGAAGAAGAACAAAAAAAGGAGAGAACAACTGAAGAAGGAAAAAAAAGAAGAAGAATGAACCTGAGAGAGTCGCGACACAAAGGTCTGAGTAGCAGCGAAGGTCTTGTCCTCTCGAAGCTAGAGAGTCGCGATGGAAGAGGTGAAGAGATCGTGCAGGTCGCAATAGAGAGAAGAGGAGCCCAGGTTTGCAAAAACACAAAAAACCCCTAATTTTGCCTTTTAATTATTAAATCAAACCTTTTAAAAAAAAAGGCGACACATGTTGCCTCACCTCGGCATGTCGCCTCTCACCTTTCTGAAATTGCATCACCACGCCTATAATAGACGACGAGGCCTTGCCTCGCCTCTCCCCTTTGACAACATCGCGAGCGCCTTTTATAACACTGCTATAATCTTTGATCAATTCGTCTTCGTAACAGTAGAAAGAATAAAATGGGAAGTAAGAGTAGGGAGAGTATTTTTGTTACCAGAAATATGGTTAGAAGCACCAAAATCAAGAATCTATCGTTCCTGAGATGAAGACTGTGCGACATAAGCAAAAGAATCACTAGGTTGCATTGTGCAAGCAACTTATGAAGTTGATGACTGTTGTCTTGATGCTTGGTACTGAAGATGGTCATTATAGGTTGCTCCAATTGAAGTGATAGATTGAGATGATTCATCCCTAACATCAGGTGTGGGAAAAATTCCAGCTCCATTATGAACCACATTTGTTATATGTCGAGGGCGATCATTATTGTGTGGAGGCTTACCATGAAAAAGCCTACATTGTTCTTCTTACATGCCCTCCCTTATTACAATGAGTGTAATGTTAGAGGAGAAGTTGTCATTCCTCTCTTACATATCCCTTACTACAACGAGTGCAATATTTATTGTTCCTCCATTTCCCTTTCCTATATACACTTTGAAAATTGTCAGTTTGAGCAGCCATGATAGATGCATCATAGGAATTTACCTCTAGTGGTGCAGATGTGATGCGCAATAGTCTGGAAAATACTTCTTCCAAGGTAAGACCAGATGGACTAGAAAGGATCTAGTCACAAATTGAGGTGAGATCTTCTCTCAACCCTGTAAGAATAGGAATAAGAATTACAATCCTATTTAGAATAGGAATAGGAATCCTATTTAGAAAAGGAGGTTAATATAGTGTCTATAAATAATGTCTCAATGTAATAATGTATGGTAGAACATGAATAGGTTTATACAATCCTATTAGAATAGGAATAGGTTTATACAATCTTATTAGAATAGGAATAGGTTTATACAATCCTATTTAGAATAGGAATAGGAATAGGAATAGGAATAGAAATAGAAATAGAAATAGGAATAGTAAATAGTATTCTACTTGGTAAAAGATTGTATTATAGTGTCTATAAATATGGGCTCAGTGTAATAACATAGATAGAACAACAATTCAATAATATTCTTTTCCTATATTTCTCACATGGTATCAGAGCCTCTACGATCTTAGTAAACAATCAAAGAGCTTTCGCTGCCGGCGGGCGGCTATTACCCATATATGTCGCCCGTCTGGCCAACGATTATGTTCGCAAAACTTGTAGCACCGTGTCATCTTTCCGGTGACTACTTTTCCATATTTAAATTGTGTAGCACCGTGCCATCTTTTCGGTGACTACTTTTTTATAATTAATTTGTGTAGCACCATGCCATCATTCTGGCGACTACTTTTTCATAATTAATTTGTGTAGCACCGTGCTATCATTCTGGTGACTACTTTCTCATATCTGATTTGTGTAGCATCGTGCCATCATTTCGGTGACTACTTTTTAATATCCTATATGTGTAGCACCGTGCGATCTTTTTGGTGACTACTTTTTCATATTTAATTTGTGTGGTACTGTGTCATCCTTCCAGTGACTACCTTTTTTTGCGTATCCGATTTGCATAGCACCGTACATCTCTCTAGACTACTTTTCATATTTTATTTGCGTAGTACCATGGATTTTTTCGAACTACTTTCTTATATCTGAGTTGCATAGCACCCTGTGTCTTTTCGGTGACTCCTCAGATTTGATTTGCATAGTTCCATTCGTCTTTTCGGGGATCCTCAAATCTGATTTGCGTAGGTTTGTGCCATCATTCCGATCCTATCCATATAATTTCTCTTTTTTAGTAGGGTTGTGCCATCATTCTGACCCTACCCATATTATTTCTCTTTTTAATAACGTTGTGCCGTCTATCCAACCTTTCCTATATAATTTCTATTTTCTAGTTGGGTCGTGCCATCATTCCGACCGTACCCATATAATTTTATTTCTTAGATTGTGACTACTTTCAGCCATCAAATCTGATACTCTGGCGTATGAGCATGTTCCGGCCAATTTTTTGGTGACTTTCTTGTTTAATATCGACTCATCTATTAATTCCAACATGATCCATATATTTTATACTAGATTTTGAGCACTTTGTTGCTCAGGGAGAGTTTAGTAGCCTTGTATGTCGATTATGTAAGTCACTCTATGGTCTGAAACAGTCTTCGCAAGTTTGGTTTGGGAAGTTCAACACTATAATTTTATCACTGTATTTTATTGGCATTATGCATCAAATTCAGTATTTCATGAGACGATTTAACACATTGAGATTGACTGACATTATGCATCAAATTTAATGAGAAGACAAGCACATTGAGATTGACCGTCAATTTTGTGAAGTCGTCTGATCAACTTGCAATAATCTCACCAAGCCCCTCATCGGTCCTCGTATTAATTACATTTGTAACAAGCTAGGTACATGAATTGTATGCACTAGCTCTAGGGATAGTGTTAGAACATGAATAGGTTTGTACAATCCTATTTGAATAGGAATATGTTTATACAATTCTATTATAATAGGAATAAGTTTATCCAATTCTATTTAGAATAGGAATAGGAATAGAAATAGAAATAAGAATAGTATATAATATCCTACTTGGTAAAGGATTGTATTGTAGTGTCTATAAATATGGTCTCAATGTAATAATGTAGACAGAACAACAATTCAATAATATTCTTTTCCTATATTTCTCACAATGTAGATACACAATTTCAATAATATTTTTCTCCTTTATTTCTCACAAACCCAATCATAGCCAAAACCATAAAGAACCTGTTGCTTTGTGTGTCCTGATCTTCCGATTTGTCAGTAAAAGGCATAAGAGAATCAAATTTATCCTTCAGGGAGAATCCCTGACCCAAATAACTTGCCAGGTCTTGTTGATTCTGTTGTAGATGAACAATATCTGACAACTTTGTATGTCATTTGTGTACAAAGTTTTGACTTTGTTCCACACTTTTCAACAAGTCCTACAAGACTGGAACAAATTTAACAACTTAGGATCAATTGAATTTCACAGAAGACTACACAATTATGCATCCTTTTTAATCCAAGTCAGCCTTTTAGTTGATGCCATGTCACTAGAATTTTTGATGAAATGATCATCATATTCTTGACCTATAAATCATAGTTCTACAAAGTAGCTTATGAAGAATAATTGCCACTACGATCTAGTTTTGTTGTAGTAATTGTAGGTGATAGTTTGAAAGAGAAAGTTGGCCTTCCAATATTCTGAATTCCATTGTTTCAGATCACCAAAAGATATAGAAACCAGTAGTAAAAAACAGAACAAATCTGGCAAATATGAACTCTTTTTTTTGGTTTCTTTGATGCAGTTTTAAAGACTGACTAGCTTCAGGACTCGTGCCTGGGGGCATTTTTTCCCCTCTCATTGATCACTTGAACTGCTTTATGAGATGGGACCGGGACCAAATGAGCTCTTACGATCTATATATGATCTTACTGGTTTCCTTAAATATTGAAGTGTTGAGAACCTCATGATTTTCCAATACTCTTCACAGGATGCTCATGAAGAATCAAAGGCTGTCACGAAATCTACTGCTATGAAAGGTAATCCATTTTCTTGTGGTTATGCTGCTGTGGCATGTGCTGGAAAAAATTGATTTGCATGACTGATATGTTATTTTCTTGTACATAGTAGATGCCCTATAAGCTAGTTCAGCTAAGGGTGGAGTAAGAAACCTTTAATATGATTACTGAGTTATACTACAAATATTTTTCCACTTGATAGTTGAAAAGTTATAGATGGTTTAGTTTATAAAGGAGGAAATGGTTGAAAAAAACGATCCTCCAAAGATCTGTCAGGCCACAAGGAGACACGTCAGAAGCTTTAGCTTGCTGGAACATAGAAGGAAATATGTCAGGCCACAAGTAGAGATGGAAGATTGTCCTTTGCTTGTATTTGATGGATAATTCGGAAGGAAAGGAACCAGAGATGCTTTGAAAACAAGAGCATCCCTTTCCAAAGCTTGAAATTGAACTGCCTAGTAACCTTTTATTTTTGGTGTAACTGCTTCCTCCCCAAAGAGGTGGAGGATACTATAACTGTTTTGACAGTTTAGGAGGGTTGTAGATGATAGAATCTTTTGGTTTTGCTCCCTCTGTACCACTGATGTAATTATTACTGAAATACACTCTTGGGTATTTCTTTGTTTATAAAATGTTACCTTCTTATTAAAAAAGAAAGATGAATGTTTTTTCTCTTCTCTTTTTGGTATAACCATCTGGTGTTCGGAACTCACTGATCCGACTAACCTAGATTGTGTCCAGGGCTCGAACCTGTGATTAAGGTGGAGGAACCCTTTGAAAATGCAACAAAAAACTTTTCTCCCAAGCACAAGTATCGAGACAATGGCCTAAGACACTTCTGAACTCTGTTCCTTCCCCCGTGATTCTTCTAATCACTGTAATCAACCCTTCTTCCTTTCTTCTTCTCTCTTCTCCCTTCCCCTTCTTTTTTTCTCTCTCCTCTTTCTATAGACAATGTAACACAGCACTCAGGGTCACAAGTGACCCCAAGCTAACCCATGGTCTAGCATGACACTAAGATGTATATAAATAATAACTGAAGGTAACTGATCGGAAGCTAAAACTGAGATATATGAGAAGTTTTAAATATAAAACTTAATACTAAAAAGGGTGAGTTCATCTGACACAAAATAAAGCTGATAATCATCTGACTGAAAGCCTCTACTAAGATGAGTTGCTGGGAGCCTGGGACAAGCCCCCAACTAAGCCTAACCATTTGAAAACTGAAAGAACTAAATGTCTGAAATAAATATGAGTGTTGTCCTTGAAAGATGAGTACTCACCAAACACTGCCGGTGAGCTGTTACAAAATCATACTAACCGCGAGCTGGATACTAGGAGTAAGAACCTATATTATAAAACAATGTAGCACAAAGAGTATGTGAGACATTCGCCACTATGCTGAAAACTGTACATGATAAATCTGAGATGTCGAACTGAACATGAAACTGAGGTACATGAGAAGATGCAATGACCAAATAATCAACATGCAACTAATAGGTACTGTGCCAAAATAATTAGTTATAAAGCCATAAAGTCCAATCTTTGTTTGAGCTAAATAAAGTTCAATCCGTACCCCAGCTGGGAGGGCGCTCTATACCTTGCTAGGTAAGAGACACTGTCTCATGTGGATCCACTAAGCTGATGTCCAAAAAGTACTAAGGAGTTAGTCCTGATCTGACGGGTGACCCTTAAATAAGTTGGTGTTGACACCTGTGTAGTCAAAGGCGCACTTTAAGCGTGCTTAAGCCCTAAAGCGAAGCTCAAAACGTGTTTAGCGCTTCGCCTCGCTTTATGTGCGCTTCAGTGTCATCCTCAAGGTTCTAAGGCAAACTTTTCCTTGCCAATGAGCCTCTTCTAAAGAAGTGAGACTAAACAATTGATATTTCACTTTATCATAATTTTTAAAAATTTCTTTGGTCATATATTTGTCATTAATGTTTATAATTATTAGTCTTGGACTAAACATATATATTTGTATTTTTTTCTCCCTTTGCGCCTTATTTCATTAAACCCCATGCTTTATTTGCGCTTAAAGCCCCAATGGACCTTAGAGCTTTTTTTCGCTTTTCATAACACACTTGACACTTAGTATGACTAGGTGGTGCGCAAGATGCAGAGAGCTAGATGATAAACCATCTTGTTAGAAAATTACAGGAGAATAAGTCATCTTCCATGAAAAGTATAGGATTTTCCACATCTTGAGATGCCAGTAAAGAACAAGACTACGTGATGGCACACTTATCTCCCGTTGCTGTGTGGCTTCTGGTATTGAGCTCGTAAGAAGGACCAATTTTTTGTGGTAGTGTTGGTTTATGCTTCATATTCACAGTCGAAGACACCTGGGATAACTTTTATGGCTGTCAACAAATTATACAGTGATGATATTTTCTGTTAGAGGTCACTCGTAAATGCATAACGATTACTTTCTCGGCTAGTCTTATACCATGTAAGGAATAAGAGAGACTGGAGAGAAAATTGAGAGAATTCGTGAAAGCAGATGTATGACACTTGTGTCATTTATGTTCACGGCTCACTCTCTGCAATGCACTTCTATTACATTTTTCAATGGGGAACACTTGCATAAACTTCTATATGTTACATGTAAGTCCAATCTATTTACACAATCTGTGATTAGTGCTTGATTCTAATTATAGGAACCTTGATATTAGCAATTTCAATGAGTGATGAAAGATATAGGTGCAGTTCCGTGTTGAGTACATTGATTTTATAAAATATATCGGATAAGAATCAGCAAATAAAGGAGAAATAAGTTGTACTGAGTAAGCTTTTTCTGTTTGTTTGGAAAAATCATCTTTCTTTGCTTTTTGTTTCATGTTCACAATGGGTTTATAACTATTTTAAACTCATTTTAAGTAGATGTTTCTAAGCGATGAGATTGTAAATGCAGCAATTAAGCAGCGAATGGAAAAAGATGTTGACGAAGTTAGCAAAGTAGCTCGATTCATCAAATCAAAGATTGAGGAACTTGACAAAGAAGTGAGTAACATTAAATGCTTTCATCTCTTAAGTCTGGTACTAGTGTGTTTCTTTTGGTTACAATCTATTTTTCTTATATTGTAGAATCTGTCCAATAGAAGCAAACCAGGGTGTGGTAAAGGATCAGCTGTTGACAGATCAAGAACCGCAACAACAGTGTAATTTTGAGTGCTTACATCTCTTTTTTCTACTCAATTTTTTTTTCTTTTTTTTATATGGTCACACCTCGGTGTTATTTTGACATTCGTGGGTGGGTATCTCTGAATAACTTCTTTTAATGGATGCACAAATTGGCTGCTGGCACAAAACAATATATTGGGACATACAGTGGATAAGTTTGAGGGTAGGTCTAGTGTATCTCCGTGCATTTGCTAGTATGACTGTATACTACGTTCTCTTGTCGTACAGATATGGCATACTACTTAGAGTCGAATTGCTCTATTACTACCTTTTACACTTATTGATGTTATTTCTATAGTTCTTCTTAGCAGCATATTTATTGTTGGTTTCTGCCTTGTTAAGATCTCATATCTGAATTATATGAACTTCATCTTCTGACTCGTACTACAAAAGTAATTACCAATTTATATGCTCATAAAGCACAAATGTTAGTTTTTAAATGCACAGTTTCTAGAGGTTCCAAACCTAGCCATCCAATATGAGAGCGAGTCAAGAAAGACTGAATCCATCAAATGAATGAAATGACACTTACCTTAAAACATATGAAGTCAGGATCTTCCAGTTTGTCATAATTCTTAATGTGTCAGAAAAATAAAGCAGAATAGTTATGCCTTTTCTCAGGCTTCTCTTCTCTTCCAACAATTCAGATTCTCTATTACTTGTCTTATTACACATGTGGTCAATGAGTGAACTCAGCCTGTTATCTTTGATTGCAGTTCCTTGAAAAAGAAATTCAAAGATAAAATGTCCGAGTTTCAGGTATGCCAGCTACATTAATAATGGCTCTTTCTCTTCTGGGTTTTTTCTTGCTTTTTA
Source organism: Solanum chiquidenum (assembly GCA_029582725.1). NCBI lineage: Eukaryota > Viridiplantae > Streptophyta > Magnoliopsida > Solanales > Solanaceae > Solanum > Solanum chiquidenum. The sequence goes on from JAJOOS010007599.1 coordinate 9,326, forward strand.
GGTTTAGTTCATAATTGTTTTTACAGACACTACGAGAAAACATCCACAAAGAATATCGTGAGGTTGTTGAAAGGCGTGTATATACAGGTATTAAGAACAACTGGATTTGAGATACTGCATCGGTTACTTAGATTTTTTATCCAATTGTAACTATTTGCTTTTGGTGTGTATGACAGTGACAGGCAATCGAGCTGATGAAGAGGTGAAGCTATGTAGTGTTGTTGAATTCTTGAACATGTTAGCTTTCTGTGCACATGTTCTAATGTTTCCCTTTATTTTTTCCGCTCCATGCAGACAATTGATCGGTTGATAGAAACTGGGGACAGTGAGCAGATATTCCAGAAAGCTATCCGGGAACAAGGGCGAGGGCAGGTATGTTCCTGCTCGGCTGTTTGTGCTATCTTTTTGTGTCAGTAGCTTCACAGTGTCATAGTAATAGTTCATGCCGTCCTGCTCAACTGTTCATCCTATCCTTTTCGTTCAGTAGCTTCACAGTGGTATCCTAGTAAACTTCACATATGACGAAGGGTCATTATATCATGCTTTAACTTACATTTTCCCAAATGCATTGGGTGATGGTGGTTATGCTTATAAAGCTGACCAATTAGGTTTCTGTTTAAACTTCCTGGTTTATTTGTGGACTTATGGTCAACAGGACCATCTAGTGCTGTTTGAATTCTGTTCTTCTACTATAATTGGATATTTAAGTAGGGTTTTCATGAATAATACCTTGAGGGACCTGATATTCTCTCTGTCCCCTCCCACCAATTATTACCATGTCAGCAGTTTATTGATACAGGAATAGACTATCTTTGCACAGGTTTAGCGAGAAGGGAAAAGGTTGAGCTGATCGGTAGATATGACTAAGGAATAGTATTGTTTGGTTGTAACGGAATCAATAGCTTCCCAACTGAAGCCTCTTGCCGCTAAGTTAAGCAACCGTAATATTTTCGTACCAATCATGTATTCATATAAATCATTTCCTTACCATCATATCCTGACTTATAACTCTCACACCGCTGGTGCCTTATGTTCTCTATTCCATTTATATTTTGGCTCTCTCGAATTCGATTCCTTCATCTCTCCCTGTGAAAACAAAAGAGAAGAAATTGATTCATTCTCATTTGACGGAACTATCATAAAGTAATAGACACTCATCCAAAAAGGTTAAAAGATAGGATGCATGATTTGACTCGGTAGAATAAGAAACCAAGGAATGGATTTCCAAATTGTTGTAGCATCTTTTACTCTCAATCCTTCCAAAAAAATTCTAAGCCGGATGATTTTCCTAGCTGATTAAGGTCTCTTTAAACCTCAGGCACAGAGCCATGCGCTTGAAGTAGTATAACAGCAGATTACTGATTAAAAACAGTTACAGCAGATTACTGATTGGCTACAGTAATGTCACGCGTCATACTCGAACAATGTTTTCTCCTACATATATGTTAAACTGTTGCTGGGCAAACGATGTAGGGTTAGAGAGTTAGGCAATTAATTTGAACTACATGGGAAGATATCAGTGAGAGGGAGTTATTTGGTTGGTCATTGATGATATTTCAAAATATAGCATTATTTTGGTAATAAATCACATTTTGGCCACCAATCTTTCACACAGTCAACAGTAACTGTAAGCAGTTTCTCGACCTTGCTGGATGTTTTCGTTCGTTTTCCCTCCTCATTTTTCTTCTGAATAAAGTTATGCAAACGTTGGCCTTCTCCCTCTGGCTCTGTTATATTAGTTTCACTAACCACGGCACTAATGTGGCAATTGAATTATTGTAATTAGTTCCATCATCACTGGTTCTCTATGTTACTTTTTTGCAGATAATGGATACGCTAGCGGAAATTCAAGAGCGCCATGATGCAGTCAGAGAGCTAGAGAGGAAACTTCTTGAGTTGCAACAGGTATAACACGTATCCCTATAATGAGGGACAAATAACAGCAAAAATTGCTCGCAGATTCCTAATTGTCAACTAAGTGGGGGACAAGGAATGCAGAAAAAATAGAAGAAAAATTGGATTATATTCTTGTTCTGTTCTGTTGAATATATAATTAAACCATCTAAAATAACGTAAATTATTGAATGAAATGTCACACAATTCAACATGGTTTCAAAATAGATGGAGGTCCTAGGTTAAGTCTCACCACAACCCATTATTGTTAGGAATTTCCTCAAATTCAACTCATAAAAAAGAATCACCTGTAGGTGAAGGGCGCATGCTGAAGATCTGATTAAGTAAATAAAAGTGTGAATATACGGGCATGTCGAAGATATAATTAAGTAAATAAAAAGAGTGTGTGTCGCTCTCTATAATTATATGTATTTATTTTATATCTTCTAATATGGACTAAACATGAGCACAGAGTGCTGAATGCTGATCATATGGTCTCTCTCACTCCGAGCGTATGTTTCCAAGATCATCTATGCTCAAGATAATGTCAGGTTGTTTAAACATACACCCAATGAAAGAAAATCACAGGAATGACGGAGTTTATAAAAAAATTCTCCTTTTTCCAATGGAAGGTGACAGACATTGTGGGAAGTGATGATGCCATTATGGACTTGGTTCCTGAAAAAAAAAAAAAAAAAAAAGGCAGTGATATCTGGTTTAAAATTGATTACTATCTTTGATGCAGATATTCTTGGACATGGCAGTGTTAGTTGATGCTCAAGGGGACATGCTTGACAATATAGAATCACAGGTAATTCATTATTTTTGTGTGACCCCTATGCTGATATGGGTACTTTCTTTTTTCTTTTTTTGTCTTGCATTTTTTATTGTCTCTATCGTTATGTTTCATTTCCTCATTGTTTGACATGCCAAAAGAAATTTATTACCTACCCCTAGCATGGTACCTTTTCTTTCCTCTTTCCTCTTATACATATTTAAATATTCTCCGTCTTTATATTTTATTTTCCCATTGCTTGACAATCCAATTGAAATTCATTATATTTGTATGAATCCGATCCTCATACCTACTCTTTTTTTATTTTATTTTTTTGTTGAGAAATATTCTGTGTTTATATTTTCTTGTTAAAAGGCTCAAATATGCCATCAAACTTTGAGAAAAAAACTCATTTATGCCACCCGGTTAATTGTTGGGCTCAATCATGCCATTACCCTTACAAAAAGGGTCCATTCGTGCTATTATTTTTTAACGGTCAGATTTGATAGTTCTGTAAAGCTATTTTTTCCACGTGGTCTCTTATTAAAGGTCCACGTCACCAAAATTAAATTGGCCAAAAAAAGTTCAAATATGTAATTGAACTTTGAGAAAAAAGATTCATCTACACCAGTCGTTAATAACTTTGGTTTCAATCATGCCACCATCGTTATAGAATTAGCCCATTTGTTCTACTTTTTAACAGTCAGGTTTGATGGTTTTACAAAATCGTTTTTTTTTTTAATCTGGCCTCTTATTAAAAGTTCACGTGCCAAAATTGAATCGACCTAATTTAATGAAATTGAATTTAAAACCTGATCCATTATCACCACACAGACTTACCCTAACCCATTTCCCTTTTATTTCTCCCTCAGACCCTTAGATCGACAATTGGCAAGAAACTGCCAGATGAATTCATCATTATACATTGTAGAAGAAAAAGTGGGATCAAAATATTAATTATATAATATAATACTAAGCAAACAAGAAATTGACAATGAATTGTGCTAGAAATGGTAGGGGAATAAGAAGCAAAAAAAAAAAAAAAAAAACTTTACAACCCAAGTGAAATTATGGAGTTCAAGATCTAACCCACGAGTGTAATCACATTTAGAACCCCATAAAATCTCTATGGAACTCCAAACAGTAAGAAAATAAACAAGAAAAAAAAACTTACATTAGCTAATGAAAAAGTGATGTAATCAAGAAAAATGGGGTTCTATTTTGGAATAGTGCTCAACTTGGCCTTGGAAGCAAATATGGAAGAGCAGAATCCCTCACAAAGTCTCTTTTTTTGTCTGGTCAATGGCTAAGGAAGCAGTCCTTACACAGGACAATGTTATGAAGAGGGGGAGAACCTTGTGTTCTAGGTGCTTCCTATGTGGTGAAACATCTGAGACTGTTAACCATCTATTTTTACATTGCAAGTATACCCATCATCTGTGGAGAATATTCCTAAGCCTCAAAGGCATCTCCTGGACAATGCCCAGGAAGGTGGCTGAGGCATTACTATGCTGGGAGGAAGCAGGTGTACATGCTAAGGACAGAGGTAGATGGAGAATCATTCCGGGGGCTATCTGGTGGGCTGTTTGGAAAG
>JAJOOS010007600.1:0-17292 GCA_029582725.1 Solanum chiquidenum
AACCCATGAAGTTGAAATAAACTACTCCCTCTGTCCCAATATAAGTGAAAGGGTTCGGAGTACGAGGGTCAATACACCTAATTTTGGGTGTGAATTAGAAATACATTCTCTATGTTCTTTTATTTAGTAAATTTACATATTTGAAAGATACATGAAAAGTACTATAGTCATAAATTTATATGTGCTACTTCGCCTTCCAATGTCATGTTTTCTCATATTTTTTATATATGCTACTTAGCCTTCTAATGTCAAGTCCTCAAAGGGTGTGGTGTGGTACGGTGGGTGAGATTCCTCCACCCTTAACCAGATGTCTCGAGTTTGAGTCTTGTGAATGGAGAAACCTTTGTAGGAAGCGGGATTTATTTTAATCTTTTCATCTCACTTTCCTATTTCTGTTTTAGTTTTTCTAAATGAAGTAAGCATCATCAAAATTGTTCCTCATATTCATACCGGCAATGCATTATTACTATTCTTATATACTTTGTATCAAAATAAGAAAATTAATTTCCATATAGGAAACAAATAACAGAACAAAAGAAGTTCACCTTTGAATTTCAATTTCTTGGAAGACTCTTCAACAATACAGGCTTTTTGTTCTTCTCTTCCATGAACTCCTGGTTCATATTCTCTCTCACAACAACTTGAATCAAAGACGGCGACCTCAAATTCCATGTCTCCTTCATGTCTGAATATCAAAATATTTCCCAATTGTAAATCATGGTCCTTTACAAACTCTTCCCAACCATCTTCCAGTCGCCGGCCATTCACCTTCACGGACCACTTCTTACTTGCCCGTCTTAGCAATGCATATTCATTCGCCTGTCCCTTCAAATACTTGAAGAAACCTATAGGAATTGTCTGCAATACAACAATTTGTATGATTAAAATGGTCTTGTCCCATCATTATCAATTTCAACACACAATGCAAATAAGCATGTGAACATTCCTAAAATGTCAACAACAACATACCCATTAAAATCCCACAAGTGAGGTCTGGGGACCGTAGATTGTAAGCAGACCTTACCACTACCTTATGAAGGTCAGAGAGGTTGTTTCCAAAAAGCCATGTTACTCTAAAATATCGACAAATATTAAATTCGTAATCCATGATTTCGTAAGTGTATTGATCAAGGTTGACCCTACCAAGTTTAAACCCCGGATCATTCTACAATGCTAATACTATTTTCTTAGAGGTGTCAAATAGACAGGTTGAACTGAATTTTAGCGGGTCAAAATAATTTGAGCTGCTAAATTGTCCAGTCATTAACCCACCCAAACATAACTTAGGCTGAAATGTTTAAGTCAAAACGTGATAAACTATGAATCTTAACTCAACCCTCGCAACACTTACCAACTTTTATTCTCTATAACGACTATGATCAACATATCAAACAAAAAAAAGGATTTTTTAAAGGGAAAAATACTTGATAAAGCAAACACATGCACTATGAGTCTCATCATGATACAGCGTCTCACCCACTCCGTCAGAACTTTCTTATACACATGAAATAGCAAGAGTTTAAATAAATTACAACACATAACAAGAGTTTAAGTATCGATTTGCTATGTATCAATATCAACACATACAAGTATTTTCACCCAAATAATCAATAAAACTGTGATAAACTCTCTCACACATGCAGCAGACCAAAAAAAAAAAACTGAAGGAAAAATTGAAAGTATTTTACTTACAATTTGTTGCTTAAAACCTGGCAAAATAGGTTTTAAAAAATGAGGTTTTTTTGGAGGGATTTTCATGTAAAGAAGTTGAAAAGTTACAGAAGGAATGGAAAACCCTGCGCTTCAAATCAGGTACTTTCTCCGGTTCATATTATTGCTCTTTGGGTATTTATGTTTAAACCTTTTTTTTTTTTTTTTGCCCCTTATTAATAATTTCTAGGTGATAAGTTTAAGAGATTTATTAGTTATATTTTTTATTTTACTTTGAATTATTTTTATTTACAAAAATAGTTTGACAATAACTAAAGAGGGTAACAGTGGAAACTGATGTTTAGTTTATGTCATAATTTTTTTTTTCTTAATAGATGTGCATTATCTTACAAATTCTTAATATGAAATAGTAACTATGAATTTAAATTATAATTTTTTTCAAAAAAGTAGATTTGTTCTAAATTACTCTTTCAAACTTTTTAAAATGTAAAATTTTGACCTATAAATTTATATTTCATAAAAAATCATAATTTTAAACTTTATTAACAAAAAAAGAGTCATTCTCAAAGTAAAGAAATTGTTAGTACCATATGAGAGGATTTTATCGAACAATAGCTAGTTACTACTATTGTTAATAAATTACACTAGTGAATTTTTGTAAATTTATTGATACATTGTGTTAGAATATTCAAATATTTTATTTATGAATTATAATGTGCTCATTTATGGTAACATAGTATGAAAATAAGGAAAATTTTGATAGTTTTTCACAAATTATGAGAGTTTTATGTTTATAAAAGAAAATACAACTTAATTAAGAAATTTAAATTATATCTCCAAACAAAATTTCAACTTCAAATCAGGTCCAAACAGGTCTTTTAACTAAATCATCCTTAATTAATGATATTATAGAAAATTGTTCAAATGGACTTTTTAGATATGTAAATAAGGACAAATCTGAAAAATAAAATTAACTCTTTTCTGATTATGTAAATAAACACTTATTATGAGCTTGAGTTGGTTAAAATGCAACTCACAAGATCACTGAATACAACTTATTAAAATTTGAAGTAAAATGTACATGTCAGGTAATCAAATGAAGGGTAATTGAAGAAAATTAAATCTAAGGTACATCTTGGACCTCGAACTTTGGTCCAGTGGTAAGAGCACAACACGTGATTTATGGGTTTAGTGCATGTTACAGGTTCAAAATTCATTATTCACCGAGCTTTGAACCATGCACCATTGGACCTCGAAGATTTCTCCGTTATGGAAAAAAATCTGAAGGTAAGAGCAACATGTAGTGTATCCAAAGCATCACCTTCAATGCTCCTTTCCCTTGCCCATCACCAACTGCTTCACTAACTTTTCAAGGGCTTTGCTTGGCATCCTTCCCAGAGTATATACCTGAAAAAATTCTTCTAAGATTACATAGACTCTCTTTGCAATAGATCTAGTTTCGTAGTCTTGATTCCATAAAACCAACAGCAACGTACCCAATGTAATCCCACAAGTGGTCAGGAGAGAGCAGATGGTACGTAGACCTTACCCTTATCTTGGGAATCTTGGGAGGTAGAGAGGTTGTTTCCGATAGACACTTGGCTCAAGGAATCTGATAATAGAAGTGAAGCTAGATTTCTTTGTGTGTGTGTGGGTGGGGGGTGGGGGACTTGTAGGGCATTTGAACAATTGGCCTTTTTTGACAATACATGCATACTATTTAAAACCTTCCGCAGACGATTAATATCAAAGTAAAGTTGTAGGACAAATTTTAAAAGTTCATCACTCTTTCAAAGTGTGTCATAATTTTCATATGAAAGGAGTTCAAAAGCGTGATGTATTGCACGGAGGAAGATCATGAAAATATGTAAATACTTAACCCCACATAGTGTTTACACCAAATCAAGATACTTAACTTTAGCACCTAGAAGTTAAAGTAACCATGGTTTGAGTGATAAATGTTTGTATGAACGATGCTTGTCATGCATTTATTGATTTGGTGTAAACACTATACATTGGGTGCGGGTAAATTGATATCATGAAAAATAAAAGGAAGTAATGAAATACTCACGATGGAAATAGGCTACAGGCATTTTTTCATTGTTGATGAGTTCGAATCTATAGATATCTCCTACTTGGACATCATTTGCTTCTTTGAACTTTTGCCATCCAATGTGAATTCCAATGTGATCATCTGACACTGGCCCTAGTCGAACTGGCCACGATCTCTGTTGTTCATCCATGAGAATCATCTCAAAACGTCTATTCATCCAGCCATTTGATTTTGCAAAAGCCAATGGAATATACTGCTCAAGTTTAATCCCATTCCATAGATTAATATCGTGTCATAAAAAATAAAAAGAAAAACTCTAAATGAAGATCTTAACTAAATTGATTCAAATTAACATACCAGAAAATGTTTGAAGATGGAATAAGGCTTAATAATTGAAATAAAATGAGGGGTAGCATCATTAGCAGATGTTGAAGCAGTTAGTGCTTTCGGAGCAGTCACGTATGAGGTCTTAATCTTAACGCCTGTTGCTACTCTCAAAATACAAGAAGGGAAGATAGAATCAGAGAAATAAAAAGAAAAAAAATGTATTAGATACAGCAACAAAAGGTTTTGCTCTTGAAATCCATACCTTCCGTGGAAACACTTTTAGCATCCAAATTGATCTTCTTTCCTTCGGGCTGAGGTGATGCATTTCCTCTCATATCTAGTTTTAAAATTGACATGACAATGTTAGAACGAAACAGAACATGAATATTTAAAACCAAAAAATAAACATTAAGAAAAGTAAATCTTTTTGAGGGGAAAAGAAGAGATGAAATGAATTTCATAAGAGCTAATTCAACTCTCAGAAACATAGAGCTTCTTTTCGGGACCGGGGAAGTCAACTGTAGCTGAAAAAAGGACATCCCATCTCATAATATACTACTCGGTAAATTTCTTTAATAAAACCGCTATTGTAAGTCGCTCAAAAAGATCTTCTACAAAACTCGAAAGCTTTTTTCAGTAACTGGTACTCTCAAGAAAGCAGAAAAGGCTTGTGTAAATACTTTTTACTTAAAACATTCACTAAAAATCATCTAAATAAGACACTTCATAAATAAGAACCTTCCAATATGAGCTCGGATTTTGTTGAACTTGAGAAAACATAAAGGATATAATAATAAATGAACAAACATGGTGCGGTCTTGTTTTACCAAGACACTATATTTTTCGCTAACAAAATTTGTGTCCGGTATTTTGAAATCCAAGACATAGAAACTATGAGGTAACAACAAATAGAAAGAGAATCTTTAATCACTAGTAAGGATCCTTATAAAAAAAAGTGATGTATGATGTTATTGTATTTATGATTTAAAAAAAGAAACAGGTAAGCAAAAAGAGAGGAAAACAGAATTTTTAAAAAGGGATTGGATGAGAAATTTGCCGTGAAACTTCAATATTGGCTTCTCTCCATTGTCGAGTATCTCAAACATTAAGTAATCTCCCTCCTTTAAGCAATTCACAATGCAGAACTTGTGCCATCTGCCAACAATGCAGGTGTTTACCCCACGGGCATATAGCTTAAATGTCCATGACCGGCGCTTGTCTCTTATTGTTATCGTACATGTCCTGTTTTTGAGACCGTTTAACCGTGCAAATGAGACTGGAACTCGCTGAAACAGCTTATAATCAGTTTCACAAAAACAGCTCATATGTATGCTTCACACTCTGAAAATTTTTCTCATAACGAAATGAGCTCTCTATTTTTCTTTTTTTCTATTTTTAACAATGGAAGAAAAATTTAGTTTTGACAACTTACCAGTGAACACTTCGAAAGGTAATATGATTTCATGGTACAAACAAAATGAGGGTGAGAGAGAGGAATGTCTTTTGCAGTTTCTATGTTGCGAAAAGCCTCGTGTGATGACATGATGTTGCACTTTGATTTTTCTGTTACATTTGCTAATTACACAGTCATGTCAGAAATATTAATCGAACGGATACTTACGAACATGAACAAAAGAACATTTGAATAGTTAATTGTAAAAAAAACATGACAATAAATTAATTATGACAAAAAGATTACAATTAAAGTATAAATAGCATCTAAACATGCACCTCATCCTTTGGCTAATTATTTATCTAAAAAAATGAAACAAAAAAAAAACTGAAACTTCTTTTAAGGTTAAGGGAATTAACTTGCAAATGATCAAGTATAAACTAATTGTACTATGATATGTAGCAATTTATTAATATTTTTATGCTATTAACGTTCGTTTCAGTAATTACAGTATGAAGGACTACTTGTTGATTCAAAAAAAGAAGTATGTAGAACTACTATTTTAAAGATCTTATTTCCTTTAGAAGATCATAAACTACTACTACACTCATGTCATCAATATCTGCATAAAGGTTGAGGACTAAACTGCTTCTCTAAAGATTTTTAATTGAAATCAAATTTCCAACTGTTCGGTTGGGTAAATTTTAAAGTGTAGTTATTATGAAGAACCATATTTTACAGTTTGAACAACCAAACACGAAATAATTTTAACTGAAGATGTAATAAAGTGTTGCAGTGTGGTGTATACAACAAAGTAAAAAGATTGTTAAAAAATAAGAGGTTGCTTAAACGAGAAAACTTACTATGGAATTCCCATACTGGCATTTCTCCATTAGCAACAACCTTGAATGTTATATGATCTCCCTCCTTTATGTCATTTGCATCACGAAGTTCAGCCCATCTACCTCCAATATAGACTTGAGAATAGGAGGTATATAGCTTTAAACTCCATGACCTTCGTTTTTCATCTCTAATAATCAAACTACATTTCTTGTTTATGAGACCGTTTGCCCTTGCAAATTTTCCAGGAAGGCGCTGAAATCGTTTTGAACAATTTGCACAGTTCATCAAACATACAATTAAGCTTCATATTTTCACGGTAAATACCACCAATAAACAAAGAGGGGAAGCAAAGAAAATGATGCACACGTCTCCTTTAGCCTCTAGATTCTTGAAAGGTATTTTGAGACTTACAAAGTAACATTTTGAAAGGCAATAGGCTCTAACTTTGCATACAACATGAGATTGGTTGCGAGTAGCAGCTTCTGCACGGGGAAAAAGCCTTACATTGTTAATTGTAGACAAATCCAAATCCAAAAAATAAAATGTGACAAAATGATTACAATCAGAACGAGAACAATCTAACACATGTCATCATGCAAGTTCACGGGAACCCAATAACTTCTGCACAGACATTCTATATCTATTAACAAATCAGCTAAATATCTTTAACTATCGAATTGTGAACCCATTTATTACTGTTTTATCAACTCGAAACCATTGAGGAACCCACAAACTTCAACTTCTGCATCCACCGCCCTTTTGCCAATTTTTAATATAAACAATTTGAAACTTATGCCAAGACGTATCAACTCGAAGGGCTGATGAATGGAATGTCTGGGCAATCCTCTTCCGTTTGAGCTAGCTTTTAGACCCTAATTTAACACCAATTTAACTAGCAAATTCATCAAGTATAAACTAAAGATCTTACCTATAAACTCAAATTCCTTCGAAATTTCCTCAACAGTCCAGGATCTACCTCCTCCTTCTCCTTCTTCCTGCAGATACTCTGCATATTCTCTATCACAATGACTTGAATCAAATACAGAAACCTCAAATTCCATATTTCCTTCATGTCTAAACACCAACAGATCTCCCAATTGCAAATCATTCTCCTCCACAAATTTTCCCCAATTACCCTCTTCAAATCGATGTTCATTCAGCTTAATCCGCCATTTCTTACCACCTCTTTTCAGTACAGCACGTTTAATATGCTCATATCCCTTCAGATACTTCAAAAAACCTATAGGAATTTTCTACAAAATCATGTATAATTAGGGTAACATTGTCCCAAAATGACATGAAATAGTTGAATGTATTAGTAGTACAAAAATACTTACAATTCCATTTTTGAAGCCTGGAAGAATTGGTTTGAAAAAGTGAGGTTTCTTTGGAGGTATTTTCATGGAGGTTCACTTTCTTCTTTACACATAAAGGTGTGTTTGGTTGTAATGAAAATGTTTCTTTAAGTTTTTTTTTTTAAAAAAAATAAAATACAACGTAGATCTTTTATAAACTCTTGAACGAAAAAAAGGGATAGAGACATGTTAGGGATTCGGAGCATTAAAAGAGGCGTTATGATTTTTGAGTATTGTTTGAACGATGCCCATGAAAATTAGATTCCGATGGAATTTTGAAAGAGCGTAAGTTGATAATTTGGTAATATATCCATGTATTACAAGTATGAAGTGGATAACTAGATTGTTTAATGTCATTTTTAAGATAGTGAAAATGTATGAGGAACGGAGGTGGAGTACAATGATTCTATTGGACAAGAACAAGGTGACATTGAATGTTGCAACAACTAAAGGGGTATAAAGTTGCTTAAGACACTTGATTTGAATGATGAAAACATAAATTACTACTCCTTTTATTATAATTTGTTTATCTGATTTGATTTGAGACAGAGTTTTAAAAAAATAAAAAAGACTTGAATATTGTGATCCAAAACTAATGATACGTAGAATGTATCAATATCCTTTAACCTTATAGTCTTAAATATGTCATGTGAAAAGTTAGAATTAATGAGATGCCAAAAAGGAAAATAAAATACTAAAAAGAAAAATACGACAAACAAATTGAAACGAAGAGAATATAAAGAATGAGAAGTTAGAATGTCAAATATCTCAAAAAAATAAAATAACTACCCATCCATATACTCTCTTACATGGATAGGATACTCCATAATCATCTCTTCTTTTTCTTCTGGTGTCGTGATATAAACCAAAAGATTGACTTAATCTTAAGAGTTAATAATGCTAACAGCATAATACAAAAACATGTTTGGCTTTTGAAGAACAAAAATCAAAGTACATTTTCTTTAGATTAGCCAACATGTAGTAAATCCAAAAAATCAAAACCATCATATTCTTCAGTGCTCCTTGTGGTTTCTCTCATGCTTTTCATCCTTCACAGCATATTTAACTGCAAAAATATATTTTTAGCATAACATAAGACTCCCTTTGCTATGTAAAACCTTTCGAGATTCGTTCAATATCAGAAGAAACACATTTTCATTTCGCAACCACAGGACAAGTCGTTTATCACGAAAACAAAGGGAAATAAAGAAGTAACTCACAAGGGAAATACACTCTACACGTATTGTTCTGTTGTCGATGAGTTCAAACTTGTAAGTATCTCCAACTTGGACACCATTTGCTTTCATGAACTTTTGAAATCCCCTGGTAATTACAAAGCGATGCACCCTTTGACTTAGCTGAACTGGCCATGATCTCTGTTTCTCATCTGTGAGAATCATCTTACGTTGATCCATCAAGCCAGTCAATTTTATAAAAGCCATTGGAAGATACTGCTCAAGTTTATCCCAGTATGTGTATCAATACAAAAAAAAGAGAAGTTACTACGAAGATCTTAACTATTAAGGAGTCGTTTGGTAGCTGGTTAGAATTATGCATGTAGTAGTTATGTCATCTTCTATACCCCGCATAAGATAATACACAATTTCTGTCATAATACATGTTAGTTATGCAGGTTTCTAAATTGCAAACCATAGGTCATATGATTTTATACCGGAATAACTTACCTTCTAACTAGCCACCAAATGTTGTGTAACTTATGCAGACATGACAACATGAATAAGTTGTCTCTTTACTAGCTACCAAACGACCACTAAAGGCTTATTACAAGTTAATGAATTGCTCACCAAATAGGATCTGCTGATGGTATAAGAGTTGATGGTAGCAATAAAATGAGGATTCGTGTTAGCAGATGTTGGAGCAGGTACTTGTGTTTTTGGAGCAGGCATATCCGAGGTCTCAATCCCGAGGACTGTTCTTCATTCAAAAAAGATACATGAAAAAGAAATACGACTTTTTTGTTGCGACTAAAGTCACCGCAGAAACTACCAAAAGAAGTCACATAATCAAGGGTATACTCTTGTAATCCAAACCTTGAGTGGAAACTCTTTTAACATCCAAATTAGGCTTCTTTTGTTCGCGCTGAAGTGATGCATTTGCTCTCAAATCTAGTATTCAAATTGAAAAACATTATTAACTGAAACCAAAAATGAATTTGAATCCAAAAATAGAACATTAAATTGAAGTAGAAAAACTATAATGATGCAAGGGTAGAAAGAAAAAAACATGTCAGTTCACTGTAACTATGATTTATAAGAAAGAAGTAGATAAATTAAGGAAAAAAGTGGATGAAATATAAGGGAAAGGGCCTTAGATGAGAAACTTGCCGTGAAATTTCAATACAAGTCCCTCTCCCTTGGAAAACATCTCAAACATTACGCGATCTCCTTCCTTTAAGAAATTAGCAGCGCAAAATTCATGCCATATGCCTCCAATGAAAATGTTGGATGCAGTAATATACAGCTTAAACATCCATGACCTTTGCTGCTCATCTCTTATCGTTACCATACATTTCCTGTCGAGGCCATTTTCCCGTGCAAATAGTGTTGGAACACGCTGAAACAGTTCATAACAGTTGCATGTACTAACTCATACTTATGCTTCAACACTTCCAAATTATTAAAAAACAAATACTTAGTTCTCATAACAAAAGGAGTTCATCTTTTTCTTTTTTAAATAGTAAAAACAAAAGTAGAATCAAATTTTCAACTTACCAGCAAATACTTTGAAATGCAACGGCACGTGAGGGTATAAATGAAATGAGGGCGAGACCGAGGCATGTCCTTAGCAGCTTCTACATCAGGTAAGTCCTTGTTTGATGACATGACATAAGGCTTTGGCTTTTTCGTAGCATTTTCTACTTACACAAAAAGTCGTGTCAATATTTGAAAAAAAACACTTCATAAACAAAAGAACATATCAATAGTTCAACAAGATAGAACCTTTCTGAAGATAACTTTCCTACTTTCAGTCTAAGAAGTTGATTAATCTACTAATTTTACATATCAGTTTGGTCTTACTAAGACCAAATGAACGTAATACAATTGTAACGTTGATTCTCATTCACATGTTAGCATCATGTGTTGCTGTATATACATTTACTCCTCTTGCAAACTGAATGGGAGGCTGGCACATTCAGTCCGACAGGTAAAAATTGGAAACATGATGAAGCAAGTGGCTTTGTTAGGATGTCTGCAACATTGCCTTTGGGTTACTTGTTTTATAGAAGTGTTTCTGGATAGTTGTGTTACGATGTCCCTTGTTGAGACTTATTTGGTTATTTACACCACTCGAGGTTTGGTTTATACGAGCACAGCAACCGGCAGAGCAGTGTGCTTGGATTTGAATATGGATTCATCTATCGACAAGAAAATGGAAATCCAACTTGGTTCTCGAAGAAAAATGAAGACAAGGAATGCCCTTCTTTTCTAGATCTTCGAATATATTCTATTAAATCCATAGAATGACTCATTTCATGAAACATGTTATATTTGTCTTCAAAGACTTTTAAAATAATATTAATGAAGATAAAGCTCTCTTCTCACAACAAGGAGAAGTATCTAATCAGTTCTTGAAGATGTTTGGAGAGCTCGCGTGAAATTAATGAGTTTAAAGACTTATCAAGAAACCATATATATGCAAAGCACTATGGTCTAATGACTACAAGGCTTCTGAGTAGCAGCTTCTACATGGGAAGAAGTCTTGTGTGATGCCTCAATACCGCGGCTAAGTTTGTATGTTCCATCGTCATTAAATTAAATTTCTGATACTACTCAATGAAGTGATTAAAATCAGCCTTCTAAAAGTTTAGCAAGATACTTTCTAAAAATCTACCCAAAGTCTGCGTATACCCCCCTGACCCCACTTGTGGGACTATACTGGGTATGTTGTTGTTGTTGTATTGTTTTTTAGTAACATTCTTCCTTTATAGACTCTTTAAAACCAAGGGCACTCAAAAGAACAATGAAAGGAAGGCATAGTAGCAGTGGAAAAGAAAAGAAGCAGAACCACGAAAGTAATATCTAAAGCACAATGCTATGCCAGATAAGCAGAGGAGCCAGGGCAACCAGTAGCAGAACTGCGGACGTAAAAAAGGAAAAAGCAGAACAGCTTGTGGCCCTGGTTCTGTTAACAGAACATGCATAGACTTATAAAAAATTGGGAGGAGCAGTGACAAAAGGACAAGTAGAAGTACATGAAGCACACACACAAGATAAGACTACTCAGTTAGGAACTGTATATGTTGGGAGTTCAAAAAAGACGTCGTATGGGAGAGGATCCAAGGTTGGAGTTCAACGATAATTCTGAGCAGCAAAAGGATAAAATGCCTACTTTTTTGTGTGGTATCTAAAAATATTAATCTTGGATAGGATCTTTTTTCTTTTTTAATTGGTTGTCTAAAGTGTGTAATACGGTCTACTTGCCTATACATTTTTCACATAATAGAAACAGGAAATTGTGGCGTAAAATACTATCTCTATCTGCATTTCATCTCACTTCAATAAACATACTAGTGCATATGACAATAAAAAAGATCATCAATGAAATAAGAGGCTGGTAAGATGAGAAAACTTACCCTGAAACTTCCTCATTGGAGTTATTGCATCAGTAACAACATGAAATTTCCATATAGGTGTCTCTCCATCAGTAACAATCTCGAACATAATACGATCTCCCTCCTTTAAGCAATAATCAGCACTGAATTTACGCCATCCACCTCCAATATAGGTTTGAGTTTGACAAGAATGTAGCTTTACATTCCATGACCTTTGTTTTTCATCTCTTAGAAGCAAATCATACTTCTTGTTCGTGATATGGTCGTTTGCAAATGCGACATGCTTAGGAATGCGCTGACATGGTGTATAACCATTTACACACATCATTAAACAGTTCATATTCTTCATAGTCTCACTTAACAGAGACAAAAGTTAACAAAAATGGTGCACATACTTCCTTTAGCCTGAATCTTGAAGAGTTTACGTGAAATTCATGAGTTTTGAGACTTACCAAGTAACCATATGTAAAGCAACATGCGGTAATATTGCATATAAAACGAGAATGACCAAAAGGCTTGTGGGTAGAAGCTTCAGAATGGGAAGAAGCTTCATCTGACGACTCAATGCTGGAGCTCGATTTTTCTGTTACATCATCAGTAAATCAAATTTCTTAAAGGGATTAAATGGTACAAGGATGATGAGGATCAATATAGCCAACTTAACTTATTTGAGATTTGAGGCGTAGTTGCTTGCATTTATTAAATTATCTCTACTCTAGTTTTTTGTCTTAAAACAGAAGTTTAGAGCACAAATAGGCCTTAAATAACTTCACCTTTGAAATCAAAATCCATGGAAGTTTCTTCAACAGTATGAACTACTTCTTCTACTTCTACTTCTTTTTCTTCTTCTTCTTCTTCTTCTTCTTTGTCATCATCGTCGTCTTCTTCTTCTTCTTGTTTTTGTTCTTGTTCTACTTCCAAATACTCTACATATTCTCTGTCACAGTGAGTTGAATCAAATATGGAAACTTCAAACTCCATACCTCCTTCATGTCTGAAAATCAACAAATCTCCTAACTGCAAATCATGATCCTCGACGAACTTTTTCCAGCCTTCTTTGAAGCGCCGGCCATCCACTTTCACCAGCCACTTTTTACCAACACTTTTCAGTAATGCATGTTTAATATGTTCATGTTCCTTCAAATACTTCAAGAAACCTATAGGAATATTCTGCAGTACACCAATATATAATCAGAATAAGTCCCAATATGATATCCTCCTTTTTATTAGCCAGATATTCTAAATGGAAGTGTAAAAGAAACTACGCTTATAACTATGTCTCCTTCCCAAACCAGTTGAAATCTACTATATGAATTGTCACTTATTCATTTTAGCTCATTTCATATCATCGTACAACAACATATTCATTGTCATCCCACAAGTGGATTTCGACCTCACAGCTCATGAAAAAAAAGATCAAAACAGGTCGAAAAAACAAAATGGAAGTTAAAAGACACTACGCTTATAACTATGTCTCCGTACCAAACAAGTTGAGATCGACTATATGAATTCTCACTTATTCATTTAAGCTCATTTCACATCATCATACAACAACATATTCATTGTAATCCCACAAGTGGATTTCGGGGATGATAGAGTGTAAGCATGCACAGTTAAGGGTGGGCAAAATTAAACCCAACCTGACCCAACCCATTTAGATTTGGGTTGGTTATTGACCCGCCCATTTGTTAACCCAATCCATGAAAAATTGGTTTGATAGATAACCCAAATTGATTTTTGAGAAATCTTGTCAAAATATTTTTAGAAAACTTTTTATTTTATTTTATTTTATATGTTATATATAGTTATAATAAAGAATAAAAATTTTTATTAGATACTAAAAACTTATAAAATAACAAATATAGCTATTAAAACTTAGTGAAAATTGGGTGGGTTGAATTATAACCCGTTACTAATCCGTTACCTAACCCATTTTGGCCCAAACAAATTTGGGTTGGATTGAATTATAAACCGTTACTAATCCATTACCTAACCCATTTTGACCTGTTCAAATTTCTCACAGCTCAAGAAAAAAGGTGAAAACAGAACAAAATACTACATATCAAAGCATTTTAACAAAACTTAACTAAAACAAAATAATACTAACTACTATTCAAACAACGAGTGAAGAAGTCGTGAAAAAGAGCATATCAAAGCATTTCGACTAGAAAAAAAGAAGCTTAAGCACAACAAAAGAACACTACTATCCAAGAAAACAACACAGATGTAAAGTGTTACTTACAAGTCCATCCTTGAATCCTGGCAAAATAGGTTTGAAAAAATGAGGTTTCTTTAGAGGAATTTTCATGGAACCCAAAAAATTGATGTAATTTTAGAACAGACAAAAGATAAAGTTTTAATTGGGTTTCCCATTATTTATAAACTGAAAAAGATACAATGAAACAATTGTAGGAAATTGTGAAAGTTTTAACAAAATGGAACGAAAAACTTCGGCTTTTTCATGTCAGAGCAAATACTGCTGGGACGAAGAAAAGGGAATTGTAATTACTAGAGATTATTCAATTTTGATGATTACAAAAAAGCAACAAAGAAGATGAGCTTTGTATGTTAGCTGAATATGGAAACATTATTTTTTCATAAAGCTATCTACTCATTTATGATATAATAATAAACTTACCTAGTTTCTCAAGAGAAATGAAATCTAAAATAATGACAAATAAACAAAAACAGATGGGTTGTAATTTATATTCCCTAAGTTGATGTAATTTTAGAGTAGACAAAAGATGGGTTTTTTTTTTGTTTACCATTATATATAAACTGAAAAAAGAAAATACAATGAATAATTGTAGGAAGTTTTGAAAGTTTAACAAATGTAATGAAAAACAGAGAGTTTTTTCATGTCAGAGCTGACTCTGTAAACAAATACTACTAGGACGAAGGAAAGGGAATAGTAATTACTAAAGAAAGCAAGAAAGAAATGAGTTTTGTATGTTAGCTGAATAAGGAAACATATTTTTTTCATAAAGTTGTTTTATGTTGGGTTCGAAAGTAATTAGGGCGTTATGCGAAAGTTTACAATTACAAATTAAGACGATAATAAATTAGATGAGAAATAAAATTATACTAAAAGACATAATATTATTAAATGATAGGAAGAATAAAACTGTAGAGAGAAAAACTTTCCATAAACAAAAATTTTAAATATCTACATTGTCAATATTATATATTGTGTTCGAAATCTTATCGTATTAGTGTTGTATGTGATGGTGTGGTGGATATATTTTAGATATTTAGCTTCTCTATTTTTTTTGGTAGATGTGTTAGTGTATTTGATATATTTTAGATAATTTATATACAACAAATTTTTTGGGTGTATGTGTTTGTGGTATACGTCGTCGTTGTTAAATAACTTGGGTATTTGTAGTGTATGTGATTTTTGGTTGGATTAAGGTATATATATTGAAAGTTTAAAATAATTATGTTGTTTAAATCACCGATTAGGTTATGTTGGTGTATTTCATACCAAAATAACAATCAAATTGTTATACTATCTTAATAGTTAAAGCCATTTTATTTAGCAACATGATTACATTTGAATATAAATGCGTCATAATAGATATCTAAAAAACTAATCAATCTTTTGTGCTGAATTAAATTGAAAATATCATTCTATATATATATATTGGTGAATGTGGTTGTGTAGTAAATACATTTTAGATATTTAGCTTCTTTGTTTTTTAGTAGATGAGTTCAGGGTACACTATAATTAATGTGTAAATTTCTAAAATTTGTTTAATTAAATTTATTATAACAAATAACTTGGTAATTTTTAGTTAGTTTGTGGTGTAAATGGTGGTGTATGTCATCCATTATATATCAGATTGAAAATGTACACCAAATCGTCACCACAATGTACACCATTAAATTGCAATTTTGAATAGTGAAAAACTAAAGCCCTACCTTATAGAATGAAATTTCGCAGTTTTACAATAACTTGACCTTTTTCTTCAGTTCAGCTTTGAGATGATTTTAGCCACCAGAGACCGGCTCAATGAGCACCTTTGGGCGGTGCTTTCTCGATCAACTATCTGACTTATTCAGAACGATGGTGAGCCAAGACATGAAGAAGTGCAATGCAAAAGAACGCCTTCTTTCTGGAGGCCTCAGATTATTTTCTTTGTAAATAATTGATTATATTATGATTTTACATATTGATATATGTTTGAATGTTTCTAACTATATATGAAACTGTGCCACAGAAATGTATATGCATTTTAAGATTGACGGAGTGATATACGACACAACGATCAAATATAATCTATTGCTTCCCAATTAAGAGTTGAAACAACAATATTTGAGTTGATAATCAAATGTATTGTGCTAAGAAAAAATTGATACATAATTGATTAAACTATAGTGTAAATCATTCTAATGATGGGACATGTACAAAATATCAATTCTACAACATATTCTAAATCATTTTAAATATATATAATTGGTCATTATAATGATATAATAAATAGCGAACGTCAAAGTTATATCATAATGTACACCATTATGAAGAATCAAATTATATACTAACGAAATAGTCTTTACAAATAAAAAATATATATATTGAAATAAGATTCTATATCAATTAATGAGTCCGGAGCCTAAAGGGCAAAAAAAATTGTCAAAAATTCCAAAAGGGCACATCACTTTTTTTTTTAACCAAAAGGGCAAAATCGCTGCTGACGCAGCGATTTCCCTCTGACAAAATGACAAAATCGCTGCCCAAGCAGCGATTTCGTCTAAAAATTTTTTTTCTATTTTTTTAATTAAAAATCGCTGCCACAGCAGCGATTTTGTTAAAAAAATAATAATTTAATTAGTAAAAATCGCTGCCATTGTAAAAAAAAAATTCTTTTTTGCTGTGGCAGCGATTTTAAGTCAGAATTTTTTTTCCTTACACATCGCTGCAGGGGTAGCGTTTTTCATGCCAAGTACTATTATTTTCGTGCCTATTATTAATTATTAACAATATAAAAATGATAAACAAGACGACAATATACTCAATAAAATTGTTGAAGCATGAGAAAAATTGAATTATATATCATAAATAATAATAAAAGAATAT
>JAJOOS010007601.1:0-16575 GCA_029582725.1 Solanum chiquidenum
AAAAGGAATTGTAACAAAGATTGGTCATTCTCAATTTTAAACTCAATGAACCTTGTATTGTTACCTTGAATTGAACATGGATATTTTCCAGAAATATCTATATGAATATTTTCACTATTTGTTCCCATTTTCTCATGCAACAATCCAACCAATTCAACATAGTTAGTTGAGGTAGACATGCTAATAATCATTCTAGCACATTCAGTATACCTAAATCCATTCATATCCGTAATTATTTCGCCACCCCAATACAAAGCAACCGTCACATTATGTTCAAAGCTCATCATCTTTATCCTACACATAAAAATAAGATATTTTTAAAAAATAATATTAATAAATTAGAAAAATAATTTTAAAGCTATAGTAAGAACTTAACATTATATGGTAAATTTGACTTATTTAATTCATACATGATGAAGTTTTGTTAAGATTATTTTAACAATGGGCAACACAAGTGAAAGTTTTGATGAATATTGTTGGAATATGCAAAACATTCCTTACAACAATCTTTATTTTATAATCACATGTGGTCAGTTTGAAAAATGGGGAATATGACTTTAACATAGTGTTGTAACTAACAGTCACGTTTTTAAGGTAAAACGTTACTATGAGTAACGTTTTATAGCTAAATTTGCAGGATTCGATTCTAAATTTGCAGGAGTCGAAGGCCCGTGATTGGATTCTTTAGAAACGTTGCTCATAGTAACGTTTTAGGTGTAAAACGTTACTATGAGTAACATTTTAAATTTGCAGGATTTGATTCTGAATTTACAGGATTGGATGTGATTGGATTCTCAATAAACGTTATTGTGAATAACGTTTTACACCTAAAACGTTATTGTGAGTAACGTTTTATACCTAAAACGTTACTCACAGTAACGTTTATTCATTTAACGTCGTCAGATCCGTCAGCTTTTTGTCCGTTGAATTTTTAAAATAAAAATAACCTAAAACGTTACTATGAAGTACGTTTATACTACTTTTGTAAAAAACTTAAAAAACATATTAGTTAGGTGAATTGGTTTTAAAAATAGCTTACTTTGGTCAAAGTTTCCTTTAACTTTGTAGCAAGTAATTTTATAATATTTGATTTTCATTAAAAAATAATAAGTCAAAACTTGCTTGACTCATTAAAGTTCAAATTTAAAATTTTGCATTTTCTATTTATATATTGAATTAGTTAAGGATTGACTGAGATATATATATTTACTATATTACGATTCTGGATTTTGGATACCATTGCTAGAGCCTAGAGGAGATGTATTATATATGTATGTATAAGTTCGATCATGGTGTTTCAGTGTTGAGAGAAATGCTTTGCTATAATAATATGTCTGAACTCTGATGGCTTTGAGTTGAAGTGGTGATGCACTTATAATAAGTTATGAATAATAAAAAACTATGATGTCAAAGAATCTTGGATTCAATGGCTTGTAATACCATACATATAATAATTATGGACATCTAGTATGAAGATATAATAATTATGATTTTTCTTATAAAAATATACTAAATATTGTTGTTTCCTTTTTATTTTCTTTCTATAGTGGATAATCAAAGGGAATACGTTGTTTTAGGTTTTGGATCCTTTTGTTGAAAAAGCAATTTGTTGTATGTCAGCCTTTAGAGGAGACAACTGTTAATTGATTTAATTTCTACATAAAACGCAAAGGGAAATAGGAAACCCCAAAAATATGTGTCTTTTTGTACGTACAATAAAACAAATCGACAGATGGAGTGCATTCAATCACATTTTAGAAGCGGAGCTAGAATTAAAATTAAAATTTATCATAGAATTAATAGTCATTATAATAGCGGCAATAAATATGTTCATTAACAAAGAATGTTAAAGTCTTTATTGATATTAGTTAATTTTGTCATTAGATTCACTGCCGTTATAGGCTTTAGGAACATTTATAAGAAGTGCTAATTGCCGCTAAAAATATGTAGTTAACGTTTATTAAACTATTGTCATTAATTAACTACAGATAAAAGTCATTTTTGATGTACGAAATCGTTATATTTATATATATTTAATAATTTTTCTAATAATAAAATATTGGAACAAAATAAAAATTATTGATTTATCTGAATTCATAACTAATACTCACCCTACGCCCTTGAGTTTACACTTCTATGATGGTTGGATAAGTTTGACTAAGAAGTCAAATAGGCATGCTAAGAGCAGCCTAGTGAAGAAAGCATTCCGCGTAAGTGAAAAAAGTTTCATTCCGCGTAAGTGAGCCATTACGATCTATCTTAATTAGGCATGCTTAGTTAACTAAAATAGTGTAACCAATCAAAATTCTCACTATATTAATAAGAGCACTGGAACACTATTATAACTTTAAGATTCTAATTGCAATAATTAAACTATCGAATTACAATGAAAATATTGAAATTATAAGTAACTAAGGATAGATACTAAATCAGTATCATATACTGTATTGGTATCATTGAAGCTGATAATTTAGTATCAATTAAGCAAATTAATCAGCCCTAATGATACCAATACAATATATGATATTGATTTAGTATCAATTAAGCAAAATTATCAGCTTTAATGATACCAATACAGTATATGATATTGATTTAGTATCAGTTAAGTGAAATTAGTTGGGGGTATATTTAGTAGGGTATAAATGTAAAGGGGTATATGTTTGTAATTATGTTGTTTTTATGAGGTATTTGCTTAGTTTCCCCTAAACCAATTACTCGATATATCTAGTTTGTTGGTTGACAAAGTGTCGTGAACCAAGTCGACTTTGTATGGGCTATGTGTTAGATGTGCTGAATGGGGCTGATTAAGATGAGATTATTGGGCTGAATAAAATATTTGGAGTTTTATGGAATAATCACATAAATACACATCTTATTTTACCATAATCTCTAAAATTCCCTACCATTTAAAAGAATTACAAAAATCCCCTCTTGAATAGATCTCTATCCCCTCTCGGATACATCTCTCCCAATAAGTAATGTATCATTCGGAATCCGTGAGCTATGTATCCGCAGGTTTTCCGATGTATCCAAAATCCTATAAATTTAAGGAGTTTTTGTAATTTGGGAAAGAATAAGGATAGGGTGCAATTAGCTCTTACCACTATGAGATTTATGTAATTTTACGAGTTTTATTTAAGACCCAAACTCAATTATCAATTGGTTAAATAGGACTAGGGGTTAGAAGAAGAATGAATAAACTGTATGTTCTTCTCATCATTTTTTTAAACCGTAAACTTCTCATCTCCATTCTTATTTTTATCCTTAGTTATTTGTCCTCATAATTTAAATGTTTGTGTTGAGAATTCAGATTTATTTCACAAGGTTAAACTTGCAATTTTCTATCGAACAATTGCTCACCTATTCAAGTTAACCTAATTCTCTATGTCTGGTAGAATAAAATTAATAAAAAAATGCATTTGTATATCATGTATAGCAACAAAGTGAGACATTTATGTTAGCATAGTTGTAATATAAAGACAAAGTTTTGGTGGAAGAAATCATCTTTTAGGTCCTTTTAAGGCCTAGCCCATTTAGTTTATTTAATAGAGTAAATTACTTTAATTAAATTTAAAGATTTATATTTTGTAATTTATTTTGAACAAATTGTTTATTTAAAATTTAAATTTTAAATGAAACAAAAACTTTTGTATGTTCAAATAGGGAGCAACAAAAGTTTGTCTGTTCAAAAAAGGAGCAACTAAAGGTTGTGATAGTTCAGAAAATGAGTGTCTCTTTTATGAAAAGTCATCTATATATGTTCGTGAAAGAACATGACTATTATGAAAAATCATCTCTTAAATTCTATAAATACAAAGCATTTCCAGAAATAACGGATTCAATTGCATATATGTTTTAAGCTTTATTGTATCCTGATAGAGAATTGTTTGTCATCCCTAAAAGAATATACATACAATAACTCTTAAAAAATAGAAATCTTTCACGCCTCAAAGCTTTAATTTCTCCTTTATTTTTCTTCTAAACCTAATCAGAAATGTGCTCCCCCCTAATAGGATTAAGAATCACTTTGTTCAACTCTCTATAATACAAAATTGGATAGTTACTTGAGAATTTAATTAACTCAAAATTTATGTATCCTATAAAGGAGAAAACAAAATTGAAATGAATAAAGTGTGCAAGCAATATTGTTTATATTAAATGATGATGTCAATGATTTTCATACAATTTTTCTTTTTATATAGAGCGGTCTATGCTGATCCAATATAGATGAAAAGACATAATGTTAATATAGAGTGCATGATATTTTATAGCTGTCTTTAGTTTGTCATTTTCTCTTTTAATTGAAGTGATGATATATAGGTGTTTTCTTTTCCTTATTCTCTACACCATCCTCTTACCTAACTGTCTTCGGTATACTTTTGTCTTTTCCTTCCTCTTCTCTCTACACACCCCTCCTCACACACAATATAACATTATCGAGGTAGATTCAAAAGTTGAACTTTATGAATACTGTTTTAAAATGTGATTAAAAACGATTAATATATATGAGTTAGTATATATTCAGAATATGAGTGGAAGTCATTAGGCTCGGCTGAAGTCATATTTTATATTGTGAAATTTTCAGAAGTTGAATTTTATGAGTGTTTTGTGATGTGATTAAATCGATTAATTATTTGAGTTAGTGTATTTGATATTTGTTATAAAACTCTTAGCATATATTTGGAATATGAGTGGAAGTTGCTAGGCTCGGCTGAAGTCATATTTTATATTGTAAATTTGAATTCTCATTTCAAAATAAGTATTGCTTCGTTCATTATTAAAAGATTAGTAAGACTTATTTGACTAAATTATGATTCCCTCTTTAATCTAGTAATTAACTTAAATGTTCATGGAAAGACTTCATAGCAAATTGTATAAGCATAGATCAAAGAATTAATGCATTCTTTTGATTTTCTTTCTAAAATGACACTTATATTTGGATTAAATTTTATTCATCTATATTTAATACGAACTTGCGAGAGAATAATATTTTCTTAATTTTATATGATAATATTTGACTGAACAAAGTTTAAGAATAAAAAATGACAGACTTTTGCTATATACTAAAAGTATCTTTGAAGCTTCTAATCTTAAATATATCAAGACATTTCTTGACCGTAAGATCCTCTCAATAAGAATAAAAAGAAAATTTTAAAAATTAAATTATTTTAAAGTACTAGGACAGCCTAAAAAAGTAAAAGAAAAGGCCATATAAAATGGGACCTAGGAAGTATTTTATATGTATATATACATGTCTTTATATATGATATAATCTTACTAGAGAAAGAGAAAGAGGACATATACTATAGAAAATTGAAAAAAAAATAAAAATGGCAAGAGATGTAAGGCAAGTGGTGGCTGGTTTACTAACAGGTTCAATGCTTATAATGCTTTGCAATATGGTTAAAAGAGATCATTTTGATCCTATTTATGTGGTAAGAAATATGGGACCTTTATTGGCTTATTTTAATTATAATCAATCTCTTGTTCAATTTGTTGTTCTTCCCTTTTATATCTTTAGAAATTCTCTAGTTATAATCATGTTGTGCTAGATGATAATAAGAAACCATGTTCTCAATACTCCAATTTTGATCTTTTTTTGGAGGTCATGAATTCAACTTGAATATTTTGAAAATGAGTATTTGTTAAGGGGGTGGGGGTGGAGAAGATATGCACTTCTTGAATGTGTTGTAGTAGATAGGATTTCTTCATCTTTAACAGAGATAATAAAAATTGAAATTGTTATTCCATTTTGCAATGATGATGAGGAGGAGGTGGTGGTGGTTTTTTCATAAGTTTCGTAAATTAGGCTTAAGTGAAGTAACTAAAGATTGTATGAACCATTGATTTTATTTTTAACCATTATGTGTTGCAGTAGATAGGATTTCTTCATCTTTAACATAGATTACAGAAAATGAAATTTTTTTAATAGAAAATATTCTCTTTTAATGAATCTAACCTGACGTGAAATCAAATTAATCAAAAACACATAACCGCATTGGGTGGGAAGAAAGAAAAAGTTTTGACTAGATGACTTTTGCTTTATTACAGTTAACCGTTAAAAATTGTGCACCAATTTTAGTTGGCAAACTAGAATTCACGATGTTAGCACTACCATATAAAAAATAAATTAAAAAAAAGCAGATACATTATATGCATTACTAGTATAATTTTTTTAATACTATCGAGTTATTTTTATTTGTTATAACAGATAACATATTTATTTTCAAAAAATACAAAGCCTATATATATTATTGGTGAACAAAATTTGAACTTGATATAAGTTGGAAGATTTTTAGTATTCTTTTTATTATCTTCATATGTACACATGAAAAGTCCAACATAATGAAGATTTTTAAATGGAATTTTCTCTACATATTTTATTATAAATAATTTTACTTTAACGTACTATGCTTGTTTTTTATTTTTATTTTTAGAGTAAATATAACGCTAACTTTCTAAAAAGAAATACATGGTTCTTTTTCCCTCATTTTTCATCATGACTTTTTTCTAAGTCATGAAATTTTCCTTTCTTTTTTCCTTTTATAAGGCCAAAGTTTCTGAAGAATTCTTGGAATTAAATGAAAAAAAAAAAATTGGAAACTTTTTTTTCAAAAGCTCAATATTAATAAAGAATAAGAAAAAAGTATATGAACTAATTGATTGTCTTCTAATTAGTCACACTAATTAATTATTCAAGTGAGCACCACTTCGCATTAATTAAATTTATGGATTATTAATTGTTAATAGTTATATTTATTTATCTTTTGTTCTTTATGGTGATTTGATAGTGTAATTTATTTTAATTTAACTATGTCAATATATAAAAGTTAAACTTTATATTTATTTTATTTATTTTTTATAGGAAAATCTTTCAGTGCAATATGATTTGGTAAAAGTTTCAAAGCAAAGTCTTGTTAAACTCTCAGACAGTACAAGTGGAGGGATTTGGAGGGAAAACTTTTCCCTTAAACCTTGTTGGAGGAAGCCATTATCAACAAGTAAGTTCACCTTAAATTATTTTACTAGCTACGCTACTAAAAAACCACTATTTTATTATCGAGAGTTTTTACGAAAAAAATTTTAGTGACTATTTCTATAAACATTTTGATCGAATAAGTAAGAAAAGAAAAAAAATTGTAGTGTTACAAAAAAAATATTAATAAGTTTCTCTGTATTTTATTGAGATTCGTTTTCCACTCTTTTTTTTTTCAATGAGCTGATTCAGTGGAAAATAACTTACCAAGTAGGAAAATAATGTTCTATAATACGATTTTTTTTCATTAATTCGCAGCGAGAAAAGTCTATGTTTCTAGTAGTGCTAGCATCAAAAAAGAAAAACATACCTATTGAAATTTCATTAGTCGTGAACTGAAAAGGTAGAATGTATGTAAATTTTATTCCTACCGCATGAAGATAGAGTAAAATTTTTTTGAAAAGACAAAATAGGGGGGAAAATAATTAAACTCAGAAATTAAAGTTTTGGAATTTTAACCATCTGTCAATATTGTTTGAATGATAGTAAATTAGTTCCCTTTCAATTTTAAACTTTTTGTTAATTAATTTTCAGCAAATGAAGAACAGGCAAAAGGCTACATCTTTTTTAATCTAACAGACAACCCTGAAGATCATATTACACAGGTATTATTTTTTTTCTTCTTTTAAGTTTCAGTTATTTGTACTGATATTTCAAAAGAATTGATATACATTATCAAAAATCTTAAAGAACAAAAATTTATTCACATTCGATATTTATAAAGTATTTATTCACCTATAAAGCTGTACCACTTCACTATAACTAATGGTTTGACGACTTACAAAATAAGATAAATTATTTGTTATAATACATTAAAATATTATTTTTAGACACCAAATTGAAAAAACTCAATCACAAAAAAAAATAAAAAAAATATTTAAAAGAAACAAAAAGACAAAATAGGAAAGGGGGTGGGGGTTACAGGAAGCTGCCACGAGTCAACTAGCTGGCATCATTGCTGTCTTTTTAATTTATTTAAATTTTTATCATTTCTCTTCTTTAGTTTTGGTTAGTAAAAAATAAAAAAAATACATATTTTATATTAATCATATTTGATTTATGAAATTTTGCACCACTTGACTAAACATTTTTGTAGAAAAAGAATAACATAATTACTCTATTTTATTTCTAAGTTTAAGAGTATATTATAGTACATATTTGTGTAAAAAAGTAAATCGATGACATAATTATTCTATTTCAAATAATTTAAGGATAGTTTTAGTCGTTTTCTCTTTCTTTTTTTTCCTAAGATGGAAAGTGAATTTATTATTATCGATAAGAATCACAGAAATTTAATTGGTAAATATTTATCGAAGTTTATATCAAATTAATAAATTTCGATATGACTTAGTTATTATGCATCTCAGATTGCTAGTGCAGTGGTTGTGGCCAAATATGTTGGAGCAACTCTAGTCCTTCCTGAAATAAGAGGAACCCAAACAGGGCACAAGAGGTAAATTAGTTATTTACATTCTTTTTTCTTTTTCTTTTTTTGGAAAATAATTCTATTTATTTAGCAATTCAATAACATGAGAGAAAAGGAAACGAAAAATAAAACCTTAGTTATAAGGTATACTATCTACGATTTTACAAATCAACTAATTTATTTTTGTAATTAAATGATTTTATGAAGAGTAAAAGTAGGTGATTGATAAAGAATCAAAGATGGTGTGTTTGGTACGAAAAGAAAATATTTTCATGAAAAATAAGTAAAAACTAAATTACTTATATTCTTTGATATTTGATAAGTAAGCTAAAAACATTTTTTTTAAAGTTTTTAAATATAATCTAGGAAAATATTATGTTGGTGGACGTGGAGTCAAGGTGCGGTATGGGGGTGGGGGCTAGGGAGGTTGTGGTGGAATGTGTTTGGAGGTGGAGGACGAGACAATCAATAGTGGAATGTCACTTATTGAATTTAGTTTTCATCTCCACCTAAAAAGTCATTTTTTCTATTTTTAAGAAATTTATTTTTTTAAAGCAAATATTTTTTGATTAACCAGACATGAAAAAATTAAAAATATTTTCTAGGTTCCTCCCTACCAAGCACACCCTACTTAAAAGAATCTCACTCAAAGTCTAATCTTGGTTGAAAAGGAATGAAGGTATTTTCTCCCCTTTGATTGACAAGTCATAACTTAAATTAAAGATTTTAAAGTGGTTCGCTTGGACTATGCTATGCATGAATGATCTTTTCTATTTCATAGGGGAGCTTGGTCCTTTATTTATAGTTCTTGCATTAATTGGTCTGAAATTAGGTGTAGCTATATCACAAGCTCATATTTTTACGATCTTAATCTATATTTACTTGAATGATGCTATAAATCTTCTTTAAATCTATATTTACTTGAATGATGCTATAAATCTTCTTTAAAGTGCTTTTTTTTTTTTACTAATTGAACAAAAGCGAGTCTGTATGGATATACTTAATCGTGGAGCATTCCTAGTATTATTGTATCCTCATGTCATTTTTCTATTATTTGTGGTCTAAATTTGTAACAAAACAAAAACACTTGTAGGCAATTTGGTGATATTTATGACATAGAGAGATTCATGACAAGTTTAGATGGAACAATTCAAGTAGTCAAAGATCCACCAATGGAAGCATCAAAAGTGAACATCACAAACATAAAGGTGCCTTTCATGGTGACCAAAGACTTCATTGAATCCAAAATTCAGCCACTATTCAAAGCCAAAGGAAACTTAATGCTTACAACAAACTTGTCACCTTCAACTATGTCAAAAGCCAAAGAGATCATAAAAAAAGACAATATAAAGATGGACCCTTATGCATGCTTAGCAATATTTGGGAGTCTTGAATTGCAACAAGAGTTAAATCAATTGGTTAGCTCAATGATTGGGACATTAAGAAGTTTGAGCTATAAAACAAATGGACAATTTGTTGCTGTGGACTTAAAGGTTGAAGCTTTGGGAAATTTGTGCAAAGGGAATGTGATTAAAACTAAGGATTGTTTTAATGCCAAAGACATTGGTGAGTTCTTGAAGAAGATTGGTTATCAAAGGCACACTACTATTTACTTGACTCAAAGTGGATGGCATAGCAGTCATGATGATTTCAGAAAGATCTTCCCCAACACATTCACCAAGGTAATTAACATTTATGTCTATGTATTAGTATTTTCTTGGCTTTATTTTATATGACGATGTTTGACTGAGATCGGAGTTTAAGAAAGAAAAACTGACTTTTGGCATATACCAAAAGTTCCTTGAGAACTTGTTGTCTAGATCTTAAATGGTGTCATGACATCTCTATGTCTATAAGGGCATGTCACTAAGGGTAAGACAAAAAGGTCAAAGTTGATGAGTTTTTAAAATACAGAAATGTGTCATTCTTTCTCAATCAAACTAAAAGTATCATATAAAATGGAGCAGAGGGAGTAACTAATAAAGCTAAGAGGTTGAACAATTAGGTGGACAATAGTTTAATAATCCAAACAGACTTTTGACACATATCAAAAGTATCTTGAGAACTCGTGGTCTAAATCTTAAACATGTCATAACAATTCTATAGTTATAAGATCCTAATGAAGAATTGTGTCATTCTTTTTTAAATCTAGACTAAAATGTCATATAAAATGTAATAGAGAGAGTAACTAATTGAGTGAGGCTTGCTCAAGTGGTTGAGCACCTCAACCACCACCTGATAGATTGAGGGTTCGAGTCATGCTGGAGAGTAAGTAGAAATTCTATTTATCCTTCTATTTCTTGATTATTGAACAACACTCCTCTTGTTATGCAATTGCAACAGGATGCAATAATTCCAGCATATGAGAAGGCTAAGTACCAAATCACAAAAAGTTCTGATTTTGAGAAAGTTATTGACTTCCAAATATGCACACAAGCTGATGTATTTGTACCAACAATCTCCAATCTATTCTACACTAATGTTGTAGCAAAGAGAATTGCCTCTGGAAAGACAGAGGTACTTGATCCAACACAAAAGGATTCTACTTCATCTTCTATTGTCAACTATGTCTCTCCATACATATCCAAGAAATCACACTGGGCTTATTCATGCTTTTGTTGATCATCATCAATCATAAATAAGTGTAAGCAAATTATGTCTAGTTTTATTTTAAAGTCAACATGTGAGAGAGTTGTAGAATAGCCTATAGTTCAAAACTAGTAGTAATACATAAGGTTCATATAGTAGCTATTACAAGTATGTTTAGCAATTGTATACAATCTTGTAGTTTTGATTTTTGTATGTCTTGTTTATAAGTACCTATTAAATTGTTGTAACTTTTAAGACAAAAAAAAAATTAGTGAATTGTTTGAAATATGCCAAAATGTATGTTGATTTTTTTATTTTATTTTTTCGTATATGGGGATGAATGGAAAATGAAGGGACTTGGTATACATCGAAAGGTTTAAGTAAGCCTTTTTTTGCCTATGTATACTTTATTGATGCAACAAACTCTTTCTGAGATTGTATAAATACCACAACTGATAAGATTAGTGCGTTAACCGAGATTGTATATATACCACACCATTGATAAACACCAAAATAAGGTATATTCACTTGTCCCTCATAAAAAGAAGGCAAGAAACTTGATTTGTGTATCCCTCATTGTATTCTATGTATATCATCATGTATATCTGGATTCAAACGTAATATACATGAGTCAATTTATCCTTCAAAATATTTTGAATATGTATAACTGTATAAGTTATCTTTCTTATATGTATATTTATTGTAAAATTTGTATAAATGATCGTATATTAGTTATTTAACAGAATTTAAGCATGACATGAGCTAATTTTTCCTTCATATATGTATCTCAGAATGTATATCTCTTATAAGACTTGTATAACTTATTGTGTGTTTGTTATTTACCATAATTTAAGCATGATATTTATTGAAGACCAGAAAAGAAAAAAGGTTTTCCATAATAGAAATGATGAAAGCATAAGAGTCAATACAGAAATAATAAAAATTCAAAAAGAGAGAAAAATAAATAATTGTTGAGAATTTGATACCATACAAATACCAAAATTTTGGCCAGTCTGAATTTGATCGTTCGATAATTGAGGCGAATTTAAAATTTAATCTTTATAGATTAGGTTATGAATAGTTATGAGGTATTACTTAAGTTTGAGTCTAAAAATAGTAGTAATTATTTCTAGCACGGAGAGTACTATTTTATTTTAATGAATTTGCTTAATATCGATTCGAATTAAATAAAGGTTAATAATTTTCGAAAGCGAAATGTCCAATTACGTACTACTACTTTGATATCTCATTCTCCACACGTCTTCTATTTCACATCGTCTCATCAATACTATAAAACAATTGCAACCAAAAACAAAAAGAGGTTGTTGAATTTTTTTTGAAAAAAAGTTATTTATATTTTGAAAAGGCAAATATTTCGATTTTTTTAATATTATTTGTATTTACTAAGAGGATATATTATATCTTTACAAACTTTCTTAATCCAAAATAAATACACTCTTATTACAATTCCATAACAAGTTGAGTTGGTACAATTATTGGATATTATAATGTCAAACAAAAAAACAACGTACACGTTTGTTTGATCCCCAAAGCCAAATGTGTCGATAATAGAGTTAATGGTTAAAAAAAAATACATTAAAATATTTTGATTTCTTGGACTTCATATCTGAACCATAAGAACTAAGGTGTGCGGGTTTCTTTCCTGAATTACTATCAACTATTTATTAAAATACACATCAACTACTCCCTCCGTTTCATTTTGCTTCACCCCTATAACCCAAAAAGATATTTCATTTGTTTCCTCATATTATATTTAGTATTAAATAACTATAAATAAAGTAGTAGTAGTAGTAGTAATCAACTTCAGAGTCCAAAACATCATTAATAAGCTTAATTTAGTAAAATACACATCTAATTATTATAAATTAAATCTATGGATCATTGGGCTAGGTCGAATTTTCATGTAGACCAATAAATAAAGACCATGTGTTTACTTAAAACTAAATCAAATATCATATAATTGTAATCGTTAAAAGAGAGAATTTCAAGTCTAAAAATAACGTTAGGAGTAAATTTAATTCACTAGGCGTAAGAAAGATATTCTAAAGGTATTTCTAATGTGTTAAAAGACATTTTTACCCTTTTCCGTAAAGTTTATTAGTTGAAGATTAGTTACAAGATAATACGCTTCTTTATGTCTTTGAAAGGAAAACAGAGAAATTTGATAATTTATATTAACCTTTACAACCAAATAAAATCAACGGATTTTTTTTTCTTCAGATTTTTATTTAAAAGTAGTATATTATTATGACTACATTTTCCAACTAAAATGAAATATTACTGTCAAAATTGAATTGTACATTCATAATTATCCTAAGAACACATGATCCTAGATCAATACTTGTCACGAAAGCATAAAAAATATGATCGTTATCAATTTCGCCTCGAAAACTTGACATGCTATTGTAGAAATATGTTAATCTAAGTAACACATGGAAAAATAAATTCTAGAATTATTTTAAAAAAAATAATTAAATAAACACCACGTCTAAAGGGAGAATTAATATATGACTTGCTTAAAGTCAAGATACGATCTTTCCTAATTTATTTTTTTATCCTTTTATTTTTATTTTTCTTCTTTTATAAAGGAGTGAACGTGGAAAATAAAATATAAAATATATGAAAGGAAACTTCACAGCACCTTCTCGAGAAGTATATAGTTTACTTGCTAAATGGATTGGTTAATTGAGTAGAATTATTTTAGTATAAAGTACATAAATTCTATACATGTGGACTAATTATATCATATATCGGAAGTTTCTCAAATTACAAAAATATGAATTTTTCATTGCTTTCAGATGCATTTTTTTTTATTGTCTGATACATTACAAATGATATATTACTTAATGGGAGGGATGTGTCCAAAATGGGATAGAATTTTTTTTAAAATGATATAAAAATTGTAAAAATTATTATATTTTAAGCTGTGTATTTATTTTATATATTTTTTTCCTTATTTCATATGCCAATATTACTTTGTTTCTCATTGACCATATGACCTCTTTATCCTTTCACTTTGGTCAATTAAATTAAACTTTTAACACAAGTTAATTTGAAGAACCACTTATAATTAGCATATATAATTTGTTGCTTCATCTTATCTTATTACTGGTATATCTGACACAATTGTTATTTCGGACTTGGGATCGGGCGAAATGATACACTTTTGATTCAACAGAATTCAATAGTTTAGATTATGTGTTTGTAATAATTCATGCAATATATATACAAATAATTTATCGGACATTCAATAAACTGCTTTTTTAAAAACTCGTAGAAATTCAGAATCCTAGCTTTATTTTCTCAAAGATTACACGATTTTACTTCTATCGATCAGTCAAATGTGTAATTTTAAAACAAAAATGTTTAGAAAGGAATTGAAATCAGAGTTCACACTGTAGTTTTAAACATGGCATTGCCGTGTTG
This sequence comes from Solanum chiquidenum, assembly GCA_029582725.1. Lineage (NCBI taxonomy): Eukaryota > Viridiplantae > Streptophyta > Magnoliopsida > Solanales > Solanaceae > Solanum > Solanum chiquidenum. Next base: position 14,499 of record JAJOOS010007601.1, read on the forward strand.
TGCACGATTAACTAAAGAACATTTTACTTATTTTATTAATGTTATACATTTTTTTTTAATTGTTGTTCTACATAATTTAACAAATAATATTATATCCATCTTCACAAATTTCAAAAACAATGACTAATCAAATTAATTGTTGGATTTTGGCCTAGTGGACCTTAAGAGCACCCCTTATGGGTGGACTCTATTTCCTATACATATATAGTAAAAAAGTTAAAATAAATCTATAAAATTTGTGCTATAAAATAGTAAATTTATTAATAGAAATTAAAGTTTTTCTCACCATAAATTAGTAAAAACATTGCTCTATAAAATATGATTTTTTTCCCCATTGAATTAGCGTATTGGAAAAATGCATGAGTCACGACAGGAAACATATTTTCATTGAAATAATAATAAAAAAATATTTTTTTTGTATTAAAAACATTTTAATTTTTTTCTTTTCTCGCCAATTTAATTAAAATATACGTGGAAAAATAATATTAATATTTTTTTGGTAGTGTCTAGTACCCTCTCTTTCTTACCAAAAGCCTTTAAATTTATGCTGACATATTCATTTCCATTTGCCTTTTTGCCACACCATCAAATACTCTTCCACATACTTTTTTTTTTTTTAAAAAAAAAAAAGTCCAACCAACAATTTTTTTTGAATTTAACCAATAATAATTGAACCCTTCCTCCTCATTACTTTATTTCATCTAGAAGATTAATAAATTCAAAAAAATTCCACAAACTTTAGACTATTTATATCTTGTCTTCTTTGATTAATCCTTCTTACTTATAACTCAAAAAACTCCAAGAAAGTCCTCACCATTATTTCTTCAATTTCAAAGTTTTCTTTCTTTCTTCAACAACTATCAATTATGTCTTCTTTGTTGACTTCTCAAGGTGTTGTATTTGCCACAGCCATGGCTGTCTCTGCAGGCACTATGATCCTTTTAGCCACTTTTCGTCTTCAAAAAACTCAAGAATTCTCCTTTAATTCAATTTCCAATATCCCTCCTCGATCCTGCATATCTACAGGTATGACATACTTTTCTTTTTAGTCTGTTTCATTTAATCTATGTTGAGTCCTTTTCATGTCAAGTTATGTACAACTTTAGCACAAGGTCAAGTGTCTTGTCAATAATGAGGATTGGGGGTGATTGATGATGTTTTTTTCCCCAGTTTTATACCATATGAAATACTTTCGTGATCGTAGAAAAGTCATGCTTAAAATCACAAATTTCAACAATGATTTTGGTATATGCAAAAAACAATTTTTAATTAATTTTTGTCTAATCAAATATTGTCATGTGAAATGACAGGAGAGAAATAATTGTTATAAGCGATTAAAATATATTGATGATATAAAAAAAATTATATCGTAATTTCATATGTTAATTGGGTTTTTTTAATTTATTTTTATTTAGATGGGAAGAAGAAGGAGAAGAAGAAAAAGAAGGTGAAATTTGCAGAAGATGTGGTGGAGCCAAGTGGAAATAGTGAAGAATATAGAAAGCTTCGTAATTTTAATAATAGTTTCCGTCATGGAAATAAAGACGAAGTCTTTTCTACTTTCTCAAATTCGGATTCAAATGAATTAAACAAGAGAGGGAAAGTGGAAGAAATGCCAGCCAATCGGGCCGCCCTCTATAATGCTATGCTCAAGGGTCGGGTCATCAATCGGGTCACTTATTCCTATTAATGATCCATTTGGGTTCGCGATTATTATCAAAACTAATTTATGTACAAATTACATAGTCATACTTTTTCTTAACCATCTATTTCAAGATGTAAACTCATGACCTTTAATTGAAACGGAAGAGATCATATGCATTTTATGATTGAAATGCTCGGATTACGATGAAAGGTAAATAATTAATTTTTTTAGGATTTAAGGAAAAAAGGAGGAGGTGGTGGTCCATGTGCTCATCATGTGGGAGAGTAATTTTAATTAGGACTTTTTTTCCTTTTAATTTAAGGATTTTGTGTAACTTTTTTTTATGTGTATTTTGGGGAAAATTTGTAAAAGGGAGAAATATTTTACATGTATTTAATTTGTATAGAAGGTGATTTTTGAATACATGAAGGA
>JAJOOS010007602.1:0-15057 GCA_029582725.1 Solanum chiquidenum
TATATAGGCCCAAATTGATCTTAAAGAGATGAGCTTTTAAGCTGATAGTGGTCGACATCATAATAAAATCATTTACAATTCTCTTATAATAATTTGTTATGGTCTTTAAACTTTTACATTTTTTGAGACAATTATCTTTTTACGGTATATAAGTTAACATTTTACATCATAATATTTACAAGTTATATTGCGCTCTTCAAAAACGTAGCACAAGTTGACTTTTAAAAGTAAAAATTAAAGAACAATTCATTTAAATGGTTCAAAATAAAGATCACGTGACCGTCTCTCTTTTTCAAGGCAGTTGGAAATTTGGAATTCGTTTTGTCTTTGGTCCAAACTAATTTCAAATCACAATAATTCCTTATGGGCTTCCATCCCAAAGTGGACCCTTGGATTGTGGACCTGTACATATTTGGGCCTAGAATTGTTGGGCTTGGTGCCACTTATTCAATTGGGCAATAAGTATTTTTCTTAGTTATTTCAAACTAAATTAGAAGTGTTTTTTAAAAAAAAACTATATGTACTTAAATTGTACAAAACCATTAAACTTTGCAAGAGATTACATGTTAATTGTTTAGTTAAAGAGAAAGAATTAGAAGTAGAAAGTTATATTTTCATTTCTATTTGCACAATGGTTCATGACTTCATTAAATGGTTTATTTACTATCAACTATGTAATATTTATTTTATTTAATATAAAATATTGTTCCTATTAGACACAATACAAATCCATGGAGTATATTGTCCATTTTGGCTCAACATTCTTCACAACCAATATCCTTGGTTTGATGCTATCAATGTGAACTTATAACATGAGCGTTCTTCTATTCCAACGTGAAATTAGAAGTTTATCAAACTAAAAATCTGTTAATCGTTTTACGTGACCTCATTCGTCTACCACTCTAGGCGTCACATGCAATCCTTTTTATCTAGGATAATTTTATTTATTTTTAGGTAAATGAAATGCTCCTTAGTCAGTGCAAGATTAACAACTAATACAAGCAAGGAACAGGAGATGATTAGATTATAATAAAGTTTCTTTTTTCTTTAGGTCTTGTGGACCAAAAATTCAAGTGAGAAAGGAATCATAGAAAGGGATCACCTCTTCCTTTGAATAACAACCCTAACTTTATTTTCCCTTTTCCTAATTCCAATACAACAATACTCAACACTTTCAAACTCAATGTTTGCCTCTTTTCAAAAAGCAAGGTGGAATGGGATTACCCCACAACAAAAAGAATGATTTAACAAATCAAACAGTTCTTTTTTAAGCTTATTGTGGGAATGACCAACAATAGTATATGTTGAAAATTGTTACTAAAAAACAATTATATATTGAGGCTAATCATTATAATCACTATAAGTTTCAGCTTTCATGGGATTGGTGAAGGACCAACTTGATTATATATGTTGCCACTTCATTCATCACATGATATGCTTATTTAATTTAGATATTCCTTTATTTTATTTTTCTATTTTTATTCGAACAATAATGATGAAGAAATAATTTATGGACTTTTTTCTTTTAAATGTACTTTTCATATTAATTTATATGATGATATTTAATCGAACACAAAATTTAAAGAAAAAAATAAATTACATATTGTAAATTGAGATATAGAAAATAATACTCTCCTACATTGAGGAGATAAAAGTTAATGATGAGCTTAAAATGAGACAATAATGATTTTATAACAACAATAACAATAACATATCCAACACAATATGTCTAATTAGTGACTTTCTTTCAAGATAAGTTTTGTAACGATCCGAACCGTCGTTATTAGGAAAAACAAAAATTCAAAAAATTCTGGGCCATCGTCCCGCCAGAGCGGGTGTGTTGCCGCTAGGGCTGCGGCGCCAGGGCGGGGTAAGTTAGCGCCAGAGCTGGATAGGCGAGGTAGAGAGTAAATTACGAGAAATCTTATTTTCTCCATCTTCCTAAAATACCTAAATAAGTCGTAAAGCACCCTAGAAAACTCAGAAAAATTGTTCTAAGCTTGGGAAGAAGGGAGAGAGATTTCTAGCGTGAAGATGTCGATGGATTGCGAATTTCCGGTCAAGATCACCGTCACGAATTTCGGAAACAAAAATCAAAGACCAAAACTCCGTGCAGCTGTTTGGCGCCCAAGTAGGCTAGGTTTTATGAATTGAGTAGTTAAATCTGTGCTCACTGCGTAATCTATGTGAATCGATGGTAGGATTTATGCGTAGGCCTTCATGCACCGAATGCCCTAGAAATAAGCCTTAGACAATGAATTAGGGCTGAGTATAGTCAAATTAGGGTTTGCATGATGTGCATTGATGAATAATCCATGGTAGGTGATGGTTGTGATTCTATGATGGTGTAATGTATGTTTGTTCTTGCTTCATTATGATACATTGTTGCATGTGATGTATGTATATTAATGTTGCATTGTTGATCACACTTGCTGTAAATAAGGTAGATGAATTATGGTTACCATAAAATCATGACTTAATTGTATGATCTTGAGGATATACTTGTGATTGTGATTATGGTGAGTTGAATGGATTGGTTGCCACGTTCCGGCATAACTAACATGGATCGGTTGCCACTTCAGGCATAACTAACTTGGATCAGTTGTCACGTTCTGGCATAACTATGGGATCGATTGCCACGTTCCGGCATAATTATTGTATCGGGTACCACGTTTGGGTATGCTAACTGTTTGAGTTTGGGTTCCATGAGAGGACCAATGATTTGCATTATTGTGTAGCTGGAGAACTATGAAGATGTTTGTTGTTCGTAAATGTTGATAATATGGTACATGTTCGATTTATGCATGAGATTATATGATTGTGTTGACTTATATATGTTGCACTTAGTGGGTATAGGTTATGACAACTTATATTTGATTGTTCTTTGTGTTAAGCGAACTTGTTGGGTATAATGGAAGGGTAAAGTGTTCAAGGGGTGAGTAATGGATAGCAAGGGTTGTTCGTGTGTCGTAACGGCGAGAAGTAGAGGTAGTGTACGTAGGTGATGAAGTATGCTTAGGTGGATCTCACCTTGGGGAAAGAGATTTGGGTTTAGTGGTAGGAAGTTTGATGTAGTAAAGGTGCAACGTGAGCGGTTAGTTGAAATAAAGCGTGGTGATTAATTGGGGATTTGTTAATGTGTTAGAAGGTTAGGCCATGATCAAGTAACCGGTAGGTAAGTTGGTTGAGAAGTGGTTAGTAGCCAGAATACTAGTGTAAATTGGAGGTATTTTAAGAGAGGGTAATAGTGGAGAAGCGAGTGGTTTATTGTATATTTCTTACTAGTAGATTTCATATGTTATGTGGGTGGGCGTCGGGTTGACCGATGATGCCTACCAGTACGTGTGTTTGTATTGATACTACTCGTGCTATGCCTTTTTGGCACAGTCTGGATGCAGGATTGGTGACGTTTCATTAGGTGAAGGCGATGAAATTCTCCAGCAGCTTCTATTTTCCTTCTGCATGGTGGGAGCTGTGTCTTTTATTTATCTTGTCCAGTTGTACTCTTAGTAGATCTTGTACCTGTTTAGACTAGATCCGTGGGAGTTGTTAAATTATGTTACAAGTTTTAACTGAAAAGTGTGTCTAAGGATATTATTTATAAAATCATACCATTATACTTATTCCTGCTTTTTTAAAAAAATTTCCGCATTGGGATATGAGGGTTCTCCTACTTAGGTGTTAGAGTGGGTACCCGCACGATCCGATGGATTGGATCGTGACAAGTTTGCAGTCTTTAATTGTGTTCACTTATTCAATATATTTTTTTCCCCTCTGATTTAAAACCCCTTTTGTGAGTGTGCCAATTTGGACAAGTTAAATGGGACAACACTTTATAATATAGTGTCCCACAAGGTACATACATATTTGAGGATGATTTCAAATTCACTGTGATTCCAGTATGTACCTCTTTTTGACCAGTCAATAATAGGGACAATTGTGAGTTTTGAGTGGAGGATCCTATAACTTCTTGCTTTATCTTTTACATAAAAAATAATAACAAGGGAGATACACCTAATATAATTTAATTTTTTTATGATCGTAATATTCAAGTTAATTTTTACGTATCTCAATTAATTTTACAAAATATCTGTCTCAATTGATTTTACAAAATATTTCGTAATTCTACCGAGCAAAGCATTGACACAATATAATATACATTCAATATGATCTCTTATAAATGTTTTTTTAAAATTTATAATCTTGGTCTTTTAAATTAGCTAAAAGTGAATAATTTCGTCTCCATCAAATATTTTAAAAACTATGTATGTTAAATTTGACGAGAAATTGAAGAAATAAAAAATCTATCTTGTCAATTTAAAGGTGTAAATTTTTACCAATTATGTGTAGCTTCTTGATGTGTAATTTCTGTTAATATTGATATATATATAATGTACAATTTTTTGTGTTATATGATTCCTAGAAATTGATGGGATAATATCACCGCGTTTCTAATTAGTTTTTAATAAATAAATAAATTATTTTTAGAATTTCTTTCAAATCTAATTTACAAATTCTGTTAAGTTGACGAAAAAAAATAAAACGTTCACTTTTAACAATTTAAAGGATCAAAATTGCTCATGAAGTATATTTAAAAGACTATTTAAACTTACAGCAATCCTAAAGAAACAATTTTTTTGTCATTTTCTCATATGTAGGGTAATGAATCAATATAACTAAACAAAATGGTTTTCTTTTTGTTAATTTTAAATTATTAATATTTATTTGCACTAACCTTCTCTTAGTTTATTGGGGCTTACTGTACAAGCAAATAATATGCCCACCAAACTATACTTTAAGCATCACAAATGGAATATTTATTTGTTTATAATGTCCATAAATTCTCTTGCCATGTAAGTCCAAAATTAGGTAAAACTATAAAAAAACAAATATAGCATTGTCTTTTAATTTTTTAGTAATCACCTTTTTAGTTGTTTATTTTGAAGAGTGTTGTGTAATTAGCAACTTACATGTGAATTGTGATTAACAGTGTAGTCAAAGTAGCTAGGCACTAGTAAAATAAAATATTAATAGCATCCTCCCCATGAAAAGCACATAAACATTAAAAATAAATTATAGCCTCTGGAAAATGGAAATTAATTAAGCATTATGATATTACTACCTCTGATAATTGAAACTAATAATTGACCTAATTAAGAATGTTAAACTACACTTAATTCTTTGACTGAAACATACACAGACATGTGTAGTCTGCAAAAAGATTTAATAATAATCAATCCATGGTAGTTGTGTTCAAGAAAAATAAATAATTCTATGTTCCAATTTGTTTGTCTGATTTTGATAACTTGATATAAAGTTTAAGAAAGTAAAGAAGATTTTTTATTTTTTCGATCTTAACAAATTAAAAATACGTGAAATTAACTAAAATACTCTTTCATCTTCTCTGCATTTGTCCATTGAAATCCATGATGAAGGAGCTGTAATAATATCAATAAAAGAAAAATAAATTAATATGAAAGAATAAAATATATATGAAGGTGGTCGATAGATTTGTGCGTAATATGCGCCATGATTGTACAATTTTTTGTTTACGCTTAATTCTAATTTAATACTGGATTAAACCAGTGTTATATTTTATTTTATTTTGTGGGTAAGCAATGGGCAAATAGTCACTATTAATTTATATTTAATTATTCCTTTTCAAAATTATTCAATATGTAGCCATATTTTAATGTGAACATAAAATTCAAACCAAAACGCCCTAACTAATTAAAACGCAATGCAATAGTAACAATAATATTTTCAATGTAATTTCACTAGTGGAATTCAGAGAGCATAGGATGTATGTATAGATAGTGTTGGATATTTTGTACGTAATATATAAAGGTCTTAAATTAAACAGATACATCTGTTTATGAAAGAACATAACTATTATGAAAAGTCATTTATTCATGACTCTTATGAAAAAGTCATCTCTTAAGTTCTATAAATATAAAGTCTCTCTTGAAATAGCCTAAGAAAAATATGCATGTATAAAGTTTTGTTGTATCATTAAGGGATTTGTTTGTATATTACCCAATATGTATATGGACAATATCTTCTTCTTCTTCTTCTTTTTTTTTTTAAAAAAGTGATTACACGCATCAAAATCATCTTCTTCTTTAAATTATATTTCCTACTATTTTTTCTAACACGTAGATCTTATATTTACCTTCCGTCGATATTGAACCATATCAGCCATTCAAACTCATTTTTAACCCTCTTTTTTTTCCATATAGGTAAGGGGGGAATAAAAAAAGTCTATGTAACTGAAGTATTTTAACTACGACCTCTTAACAACATGATAGTTCAAACAAAAAGGCAAATTGAAACAAAGGTAAAGTTTGAATTTTGATTTATAATTTTTATGTCATAATTATAAATACTAAATTTTGATAGATTATTTGTATATATTAAAAAAAATTAACAACACATACAAAAGTAAGCTAAAATTAATAAGTTAGGTCGAATCACTACAATGGCTCCACCCCTAATTTAGATACCTATGCATTAAAATTTCTTTAACACAAATATAATGTTAGAGTTAAAGTTATTGATTATCACTATTATGGCTCCATACACTTAACTTAAATTTGAGTTAAAATTATTGAATAAGCTTGTAATCATTACTTTTGTGGCTCACTACCCCTATTTTGAATGTTCATAAATAATTTATACATATTAACTTTTTTTTATATATAATTATAAAATTTGAATCAAAATTACTACGTCCGACGTGTAATCAAATAGGTAGAAGAAAAAGAATAGTCCGGGGAGCACAGTATATAAATGACTGACTATTTTTGTCACCAAATAAAGATAGTGATTGGGCATGCATGCTCACACGTCTTTTTCTTCTCTCTCTCTTTTCTTTTTCACTTTATTTGTTGTTGTTCTTCAACTCCCATTTATGTTAATCTTATTTATATTTAATTTAAGTAATTACAATAAGAATTTGATCAGATGTTCAACCGTATTTTTACTTGTCATGTTTTACTTATCGAGACTCAATTATATAGATTTTAAGATATATTTTTGTATAGCTTTTTATATTTAAATATAAATTTTAAATATTGAATTAAGTTAATTCAATTTAGCTCTGAAGTGAAATGTGACAAGTAAAAGTGACCTGAGGGAATAATTTCATACATACATATATATGTATGTCCGGAACTAATGTTGAAGTTCAACTAAATTTAAATTCGCAATGGAAAATTCCACATTTGAGGCAAAATGTTTTCCCTAACAAAGACGATTTCATACTCAAAATACTCAAATCTAAAACATCTAATTAAGGATAAAAATATACTTATCACTCCATCACAATTCTTCTCCGTTTGAATCCGTTATTTATTACTACTACATGATCAAGACGACATATCCACAACAAACCTTTGAAGCATTGTGGAAAGTGCACAACATATAGTTCTAATATAAAATATGAGACTTTAGAAAAATCAATTTGGGTCTTTCTTTCTATTTTTTAAAACACAAATTCTGTTAATTATTTAATATTTGTCCGCTTAGAGGAGCAAAATTACATAAGATTTAAATTACTTAAAAATATTAATATGCTTAATCAAATAACATGAAAAGCGAAATTGATATAAAGCATCAACTCATAGAAAAAAATCGCTATCTATATATTTATTTGTATTCCCACAATCCACGTTGATATACTAATTAATTTGAAGATGAAAAAAATAACTAATCGATTGAGATTTCCTACCAAAGCGTTTTTTAATTAAGAACCACATGGAAACTATATAGTGGTGAGACTATAGAGCCATTAGATTAGAATAGTGTTGTTATCAATGGGGTCCATCTTTCTTTATTAGGTCTAGATGCTCCCCTAATCTCTTTTATTCTTGCTATTCATTTAATACAAAATTAACTAATTTCAACATTAATTTTTTTTAAAAAATGAACTTATTTTATATTTAGTTGAAATAAATCATAAAATAACTTATCATAAAATTATAATATTATATTTATAAAAAAATAACTATTTCAAAATAATTAATCTCTTAATAACTTATTTTCCAATCGAACTTACCCTTTTAACCTAAGAAACTTGTTAAACGTTGGGCTATATCTTACTAGTACAATTTTAGGTGTTCAATTTCTCACCAATTGTAGTTACATTTGGGAGAAAATTGTTTCAATTCAAAAGTCAAAATATCTTTACTCTTAGCTATATATAGTTACTACGTTTAGGTTTTCAATACACACCAATAGTCAATGCATAGCATCAAAGTCAAAATATCTTTAGTTACATACACTAATTCCTTCAATTTCTTTGAAATGGAACTTGAATGTTTAAATAAACATAAAAGTATCATGAATACTTTTTATATGATATAAAAAAGGAAATTTTAAGAAATTGAGGCGCACAAATAATTTTAAACTTTCCAAATGCCACTAGATTAATTAATACATTGGAAAAAGAGGTACTTTTTTCTTTTTACTTCTATATATTTACTATTTCTCATATTTCAATTTATTTATTTGACTCTTTTTTAAAAAAATATATTTCTTTCTTATTTTACAATTCTTTGATTTCAATTTTCACATGTCAAACAAATTGAAATGGAAGAAATAACAATTTCACTTTAAAGTTTCATTTAGACTATAAATTTAAATAATTTTTTCTTTCATTCTTAAATTCGTTGTCAAGTCAAATACTACCACATAAATAAACACCTTATTTTTCTTAAAATGATGTACTAACATACTAAAATTAAAAGCATATATAATGCAATTTGCACTGGTCCATTGTAATGTTATTAAGAGGGAATTAAAATGTGTATTTATAGTTGAAAAGGATGGAGAAATGGACATGACATGGAATAGAAAGAATGACTTATTTGCTTTCACATTTTCCCACTCCTTTCAATTTTTCTTCCTCCTTTGAAAAGACTTGTACTCTAAAGAAGGAACATATATGGGAGTGGGCCACATTCCAACCTTCAACAAGTAAATATTCTTCCGCTCTCCGTGTCGTCTTAGTAAAAATCACGTTCATTAAAATAATGTAATTTACTAAATTACTTTTATTTGTTTATTTAATATCTTTTGAATATAAGAGCATCGTTAAAAATATATAGATTAATTTTCATCTTGAATTTATACAAAGATGACAGTTATTTTGAGACGGAGCGTGATGGCCCACTTTTTCTTCTTTCTCCCTTTTCATCACGCCATCAATTCTCTTTCTGGCCGTCGTTGTAATTTTGCTACTTTTCTTCCTGCCACCACCTATTTTGCTATTTACACTATATGATATATATATTTTTTCAAAATAAAACAAGAAACAAATATGTACTGTCCCAATTATTATTTGAAATAGTCAAATAGTTTTTTTTATTTTTGGATATGAGTTTTTTTTTTAAAAAGAAATATTAAAGATAAAATGTTGAAAATAAATAGTGTTTAATAGAAAAATAAAATAAAAATTTTTCTTTTAATTTTTTAAATTTAAAGTAAAATTATATTTAATAAATTGAAAAAATAAGATAGAATGAGGGAGTACTAACTAACTATGGAGGTGCTTAAATTAACAAACTCAACTAATTAAGAGGGGCGGGAAAGAGTAGTTAAGTATGAAAATAGCATTATTCTTATTGGTTCACCCTTAAGCCTAATTCACATATTTGCGTTGTTTTTCTAAGTCTGATAATCGTATATGAACCAGATTAAATTTGGAGACTAAATTACATTTTCGAGCGATGCTTTCAAAATAGATCTTTTTTCTAGTTCAAATCTTTAATTAAGAGTGAAAAAGTTCAATCATTATATAATAACCCAATTTCATCTTTACAAGTTCACTTTTTTTACAATGTCCAAAATCCACACATTAGAGCCTGAATTAAATTTGAATTGCGCATTACATAATTCATTTGAGAGTGATGCTTTCAACATGATTTTTTTTTCCATGTAAGACTCAAATCCGAAACGTCGGGTTAAACCTTCACAAATTTATTTTCTCCGTCTCTTTTTCATTCTTTTAAATAAACAAAACACGACCAAAAAAACTAAAATAAAAACACAGAATGACACTTTCACTTTTTTGTATCATCAGTATTCATATGATAGTACAGTGAACACATGACTAAAGCCTTCACAAATAACAACACCACAAGCTAAAAAAGAAGCTAAAGGCAAAATCACCCATAATCCTTCTCCTCCAGCACCACCTAGTACTACAAATTGTTTTTCTATTCAGCTATAGGAGCTAATAGCTTCAGCATTTAGTAATAATCAATCAATTTTCTGCCGCAGAAATCACTGTGTTGTCCTCTGTGTTAAAGAAGAGAACAGAAGAGAAGAAGTGTAGCTGGAGCTCTAGCTAAGGTTTATTTTTTTTGGCATTCCAAGGACTTGAGTGAGTAAAGAAAACGACCCAGTTGAAGATTTTTTTCAGATCTCTTGCTTAACTGGTAAAATTCTGCTTTCTTGATTTTTTGTTGTTCTGTAATGTGGGTGTCGTTTTTTTTGGGTTTTTTCTTGGCATTTTTGTGTCTCTGTTCTGGGAAAAAAAATTTCCCAGAAATTTATAGTCTGTGGGTTCAGAGTGGCCACGTTGAATTCTTTTTCACCCATAGCTGAAGCTAGATCTGCCCACGGTTCTTGCTTGTATATTTCCATGTTAGTGAGTGTTTAAAAAAACAGTGAAATGTGATGGGGGTGGGGTGGGTGGGGGGTGGGGTTTCTTAGAAGTTGATTGTCACTCACTTTGGGATTTAAAGGTTTTCTATTTAGAGATTGTTGAGGGTTATTTCATTCTGTTATTAATGGAACTTGTGAAGATTATGGAATGCTGAGGTGATTGTAAATATTATATTTGCCTAATTGGGTGTTTTTGTATTACATCATGCATATCTCTTTATAAAGTGCCTTTGTTACTTGCCATATCTGAAGCTTTTATAGTGACTAATGGAGATTGTGATAGGTGAAAAATAACCTTTGTTATAGTGACTGTTTAATGAGATGTTAGTTTCTTTGATGTGTTTGCATACTTGTCATCAAAATGGTCTTAGTAGATTTGATTAGTGGTATAGTAATGTGTGGGAAGGTGGTACTGATTTTTTGCACTTCTGCAGAGTTTTCTTCTGGGGATGTACTTGTGATGATACATATAGTATTTGGAGATGGAAAGGATACCTGAAGTTAGAGAATCAACTAGGCAGTTCCCTATAGGGGCTAAGGTGGCACATACTTTCTCTACCTCCAAGAAGGAGGTCGGTATTAGAGGCTTTCGAGATTTTGACTTGGCTGTTCCAATACAAACATGGAAAGGAAAGACCTCCTATCAGGAAGAAGAAGAACTCATGGTCGATGCTGGTACAATCAAGCGTAGTGATGATTCACTTGAAGATAGTGGCTCTACATCATTTCATGGGGCGAGTCATCCTCCGGAACCTGTTGATACAGACCTAATGAGACCAGTGTATGTACCAATTGGTCAGAAGAAAGGAGATGGGAAATGTCTGGTGAAAAACATATCTTTGAAGGGTCCTTTCTTGGAGGATCTTTCAATCCGGATGCCAAATGTGAAACCAAGCCCATCCCTTCTTTCACCGGCAGAGAGCTTGGTTGAAGAGCCAAATGATCTAGGTGTAATCTCTTCTCCATTTACAGTTCCTCGTCCTTCTCAAAACATAGAAACAAGTCTGCTTCCTGATTCCGAAGAGAAAGAATGTATTTGGGATGCATCACAGCCTCCAAGTGGAAATGTAAGTCCACTTAGTAGCATTGATAGTACTGGTGTTGTGAGATCTATGAGTATTGTCAACAGTTGCACAAGCACGTACAGGAGCGATGGGCTTATGAGTGATGGCATGCTTAGTGTGGACAGAAACTATGAGAGCACGAAAGGGAGCATTCGAGGGGATTCACTCGAAAGTGGTAAAACTAGCCTTAGCAGAGCAAGTGACAGTAGTGGACTTAGTGATGATAGTAATTGGAGTAACATCACTGGCAGTGCCAATAAGCCTCACAAAGGAAATGATCCTAGATGGAAGGCTATTCTCGCGATTCGGGCACGTGATGGTATATTAGGCATGAGCCACTTTAAGTTACTCAAAAGACTTGGTTGTGGAGACATTGGAAGTGTTTATCTTTCTGAGCTTAGCGGGACTCGCTGCTATTTTGCAATGAAAGTGATGGATAAGGCATCACTTGCAAGCAGGAAGAAATTGACCCGTGCTCAGACAGAAAGAGAAATCCTACAGTTATTAGACCATCCATTCTTGCCAACATTGTACACTCATTTTGAGACCGATCGCTTCTCCTGTTTGGTCATGGAATATTGTCCTGGAGGAGATCTGCATACTCTACGACAGCGACAACCTGGGAAGCATTTTTCAGAATATGCTGCAAGGTATGGAATTGTTATCCTTATCTAGAATATACAACAGGTAGATAATCCTCTCCTTATAAAAGGCTTTCGCATGTAGTCCTAACATAAACACAATAAACCTCTGGTCACTTTAACATTCCTTAATCCTTACATGGTATTAACTCTCTTTTCCTAAGTGAAGCTCTTTATCTGCCACTAAATGCACCTTTACTGGCTAACAAAGGGCTATTTCTTTTCCCTTTCCTCTTTTTCTTGAGTGGGTTGGTGTTGGCAGAGAGAGGGTGTATTGGTGGAAGGAGATGATTTTGCCACAATGAATGTCACCCCTTTTCACTTATCCAAAAAAACAAAAAGATTGTTGCCCATTTTCTCTTACTGGCAATTAGAGAATGCTGAATATCTGATAAAATCCTTGAACTATGTTTTATTAAGATGAAAAGTTATGTTGAAGCAGTGATTTAAGCTTCCAAAGAGCTCAGTTTGTTCACTGTCTTTTCTGTACTAGGTATAAATTTTGTCCCCGCTGTGTCCCTGCCTGGTTTTTCTTCAAATCTGTTGTGAGAATCTTAGAGCTTGCCTAGTTTGACATCAAAGTATGTGTCATTAAATTATATCCTTTATCATTATCACCTAGTTAATGTTACTTGAGTTTTGTATTCAAAAGCTGAATAGACTTCATTGTGGCCTCCCTAAAATAAAGAGACTATTCGAGTTCACTCTGGTGTGAGGATCATAGAGCTTTAGTTTCTAGATTGGCACTAAAGAATTCAGGATTTTTTACCTTGCATTTATGTTTAAACTTTTGAGTTCTTTAATCAAACTTTAACTAACCCCCCCTTTTCTGCCACAGGTTTTATGCAGCAGAAGTTCTATTGGCACTTGAATATCTACATATGCTTGGTGTAGTGTACAGGGATTTAAAACCTGAAAATGTTCTTGTGCGTGACGATGGCCACATTATGCTTTCAGATTTTGACCTCTCCTTAAGATGTGCAGTTTCACCTACGCTCATAAGGACCTCATCTGATGATCCTTCAAAACGAGGAGCTGCATTTTGTGTGCAGCCAGCCTGTATTGAGCCCACAACTGTATGCATGCAACCAGCATGCTTCCTTCCCCGTTTATTTCCTCAAAAGAGCAAGAAAAAAACACCTAAGCATCGAGCTGATTCTGGGTTTCAAGCTAATTCAATGCCTGAGCTAGTTGCGGAACCTACTTCAGCACGGTCAATGTCATTTGTTGGGACTCATGAATATTTGGCCCCCGAGATTATCAAGGGAGAAGGCCATGGCAGTGCGGTTGACTGGTGGACATTTGGTATTTTCCTTCATGAACTACTATATGGAAAGACCCCTTTCAAGGGATCAGGAAACAGGGCAACTCTTTTCAATGTAGTTGGCCAGCAGCTTAGATTTCCAGATTCTCCTGCAACCAGTTATGCCAGCCGTGATCTGATACGTGGTTTGCTTGTTAAAGAGCCTCAAAACCGGCTTGGGGTGAAACGAGGAGCAACTGAGATCAAGCAGCATCCTTTCTTTGAAGGTGTTAATTGGGCTCTGATACGTTGCAGTACACCACCTGAAGTGCCAAGACCCGTGGAGCCGGAGTACCCTACAAAGTATGGGCAAGTGAACCCTGTTGGGGTTGGCAATACCAGTAAAAGAGTGGTAGGGGCAGATGCAAAGTCTGGGGGTAAATATCTTGACTTTGAGTTCTTTTAGTTTTAGGATATAGGATTCTTGTATCAGTTCCATTAGTTGATCCTTCAGCTGTCAGCACTGCTTTCTCTAGTTGTTATCATTTGTTCAATTGATGAACTTGCAATACACAAGAACTGGGAAAAACTCACTGGCCAATGGGGTTGTGTGAGAAAGGTGAAACAAAATGCCTTGTTATTCTCCATGTCTTAGGAGCTAGCCAAGACTATAATGAAGAAGCAGTTGGCAATATAATACTCCCTCCGTACTTATTTACGTGACACTCTTTATATTTAGTGTTCCCAAATAAGGTACTAATAGTACACAAAACTTGCATTATTTTAATGCACTCTACCGAACGATCTCATAGATATATCTATTGCAACGATTATGTTCATCGGTATGATGTGTACTTTTTTCTAATAGCAATAGTTATAACAATAACTACAACAACAATAACAACAATTATATCAAGTGTAATTTTGTAAGTGTAAATTGGAAAAGATAAATTATTTGCATCTTATCCTTATCTCGGTAGAGAGGATATATTCGGAAGATCGTCCGCTCAAGTGTATCTATATCACTTCGCCTAAAATAATTAGGGGTTATTTGGTACGTGAGATGAGATAAGCAAAAATATTTTATGAGTTGGGATACTCCGTGGTTTATTTAATCCACTTTTTATATGGGATATTAATCCCATCATTTTAGTATAAATAATGAGATAAATTGTTTCGAAATTAGCTAATATCTCAAACTAAATATGAAATAAAGTTTATTTCAAATTTATTTCAAAATTATTATTCTCATCCATGTACCAAACGATTAGAAATCATTTTGATAAAAAAAATTCTTATAGATAAAATCATTTATAATTTAAAACACCCGCACAATTATTACATATACAGTAAAACCTCTATAAATTAATATAGGTGGGACCATGAAATTTTATTATTTTATAGAGATATTATTTAATCGATAAATTAATATTTATTAATT
>JAJOOS010007603.1:0-17321 GCA_029582725.1 Solanum chiquidenum
ACCAAGTCATCAACTTCTTGCGTCAAATTCTATGGTTCTAAATCTTATCTCTATTTAATATTTATCAACTTATTACTTGTATAATTATGTTAACAATTTATATAATAATTGTCTCACTAAAATGATGTTTTTTGAATGTTGAGTTGATAAAATCTTACCTAAAACTAATAACTAAAAAAACAATATTAAAATACTAATAATTTTCATCTAAATAGTGTAAGAAAAATAAATTTTGAATAAATATGTATATGAAGTTTGATTATGTTTTAGGCCCCGAATTGAAATTTCGCTTTAGGCCCCCAATCACGTTGAGCCGCCCCTGTTTGTTACTACTACTTAAAAGGAAAAAAAACACGTGCATTTAAAAACTTTATATTATTATATCTTTTGCAACTTATATAATTAAGATAAGTGGCAAAATTTGTCATACAAAGAATCTAATTAATTTATCAGAACTCCAAACATTACCGTGCAGCCTACTGTTTGTTATTTTAATTTGTGATTAGCAACACAATTTAACAAAACCTTTTTCCCCAATATGTAAAAAGCAAAATTCATAAACAGCCCATAACTCAGCATGCATCACCTACATTAAAGGGTAAAATTACAACTAGTAATTTTTTGTAAATAAAAAAAATGTCATTATCATAAAATTAATTTTTTTTATAGATGAAGTTCAAGATCACTATTTTTATTGTATTTATGAATCGACAATTCATTTCTTGTTAAAAATGTTTCTTTCAAGATGGTTGAGATGGTCCTGAAATTTTAAAAAGAAATACCCTACATATATATATGAGGAAAAAGACACATGTCATCGTCAATAACAAGTCCAAAATTTTAACAACCTATATGAATGACTCAGTGTTAGAAACTTTAATAAATCGAAAATAAAATCGTGTCATTTGACCTTCCTTAGAAAATAGAATTATATATATACAAATTTGAAGAAAATACTGACAATCTTCTTCAGAATAATACAACACGTACGTCACTAATATAATAGAGAAAGGGAGGGGAGCCTCACAATAAACTTTGATGAATTGAATAAAATAATTATGATATAAAGTTTCATAGTATTATTTAATTTGTCTTTTAAATCCTACTTAACCAATTCTAATATAAAATATAATCCACCAGTTGTTGTATTATTTTGAACAAAACTTAGGCAAAGAAGTTGTATCCACCATATTATATACTTATTCACACTACTAATTAATTATGATCTAATATGACATGGATTTATAGTACGTATGAATTAATTAATACATGAATCACATATCAAAACACAAAATTATTGAAGAGTCGTAGGTAAGCATTTTATATTATAATAAAGATTATATTGAAATAAAAACATGTATGGCACCTAATTAAATTTAAAGTGGAGTTTTATATATCATTATAAAAACATTATGGCACCTTGTTAAATTAAATTTCAAATTTTATGTATTAATAGTTGTAAAATTATATCACTTATAATTATATAGTTATAAGTAAATCTCTTAAAAAGTATTCATTAGTATACACAGTAAAGATGATAACCTATATGTTATCATAAACTAAATTTTATTGATGATATAAAAATATGTTTTATCTTATTGATGTATATACTTATAATAATATCCTTAATTGAAACATGTTGTAAAGAAGCCGCATCCGTAATTTTTATACAATTAATTAAGTTTCTCGTAGGCTTCCTATGAATTCTTTTTAACCTATTTGTTAGTAATCAATTAGGACCTAGAGTTGGTACGGCGTAATAATGGATAAGAGTTATATATTAGTCCAAAATGTCGAGTAGAGCTTGTTAGCCACTCTTGACTTTTCGGGGTCATTTGATACAAAGGGATAAGTAATGCAGGAATTAGTAATGTTGAGATTATTTTTCATCAAATGTTTGGTTCATTGCTTCCCACTTAATTTTGTGTTTGATTTAAAACTCTTTCGGAAAAAAAAACCTTTCTTATTATACCATTGTGTTATTATGAGATTGTTTATTTCATGTAATTGGGTCAATATAGATAATCATCGAACAATATTTTATTTTATTTTAAAATTTTCTATTTCATTTAACTAGTTAAGTTAAATACATATATATATATATATATTTAAGTTAAAATAAATTGTTATAAATTTTGAGGTGTGATGTACCACTAAGGAGATCCTTGATGGCACATGTATTTCTAACTTTTCGTTGGTTAAATATATCTTAAACTTAACATAGCTTTAAAGCTACTTAAATTGTTCAGTACCTAAAGCTTATTTAAAAAACAAAAAGTTCAAGTGGTTAATCGACGAACTACATTGAATTAAATAAATTCAAAAAAAAGTGAAGAAAAATATATTAATGAAATCATCAAATTATACTAAACGGATATATATGGAGAATTAAAAAGAATATTTATAACCATTCCAATATAAATAAAAAGGAAATCAAATAACAAAAGAAATTTAGGAAAAGGAATAGGGGGATAGTTTAGTAATTTAGGAGTCTTATCCAAGAATTATTAAACCTTGGATTAATCATCCCACCATTTTCTAGGGATAAAATAAGACCACTTATGATGTATAAGTAATTCATGGATTAAATTAAATAAAGTAACCAAACAATGTATTAGATGGATTAAAATTTACTCAATGGACTATTCTAATTAATACCGCTTATTCATGTTTTCGTTCATTTTTTCTTGTCATATTTTATTTTATGAGAATCAATTTGATTAATCTTTGAACTTAATTATTAAATTAAGTTAAATTAATATTTTAAATGTAAATATTCATAAAAATATTATATGCCCTTGAATCTTCACTTATATTAATCTAATAATAAAAACGTGTTTTAAAATATTAATCAAAATTTATATAGTTTGATTAATTTCAAAAAGAAACAAAACAAATAAAAATAAATGAAGAGAGTATTAATTTTATTCTAAAAATTGAATTTTTTTTCTCCAAAGTACATTATACCACTATAAGACCATCTTCAACTCATCTCTATTTTATTCTCCGTTCTCTATATTTGGAGAGTAAAATAGAAAATGCTCTCTCCAACCTCTCTCCAACTAACGATATATGCTATGACAATTGTTTGTTGTGTTACTTTTCAAAGTATCCCTGTTGCCACAGATATTAGAAGTTATAAAAGAAAAGAAAAGATTTAGATTATGAAATAAGAGAATAAAAATGAAATGGAAATAATAATATAATATTAAAGAGAGGGAAGAAGATTTTTTTTAGAGAGTAAAATAAACAATTGGGTTGGATCTGGTTGTCTGGAAAAAAAAAAGAACTCTATATTTAAACAGTGAAATAGAGAGTAGAGTTGGAGATGTCAATATATGCTATGACAATTGTTTGTCGGTATAGAGTGTGTTACTTTTCAAAGTATCCTTGTTGCCACATATCTTAGAAGTTATAAAAGAAAAGAATAGATTTATATTAGGAAATTAGGGAATAAAAATGAAATGGAAATAATAATATAATATTGAAGAGAGTGGAGAAGATTCCTTTTTAGAAAGTAAAATAGAGAATTGAATTAGAGTTGATTATCTTGAAAAAATAGAGAATTCCATATTTAGAGAGTAAAATAGAGGATAGGATTGAAGATGCCCACTAACAATATATGCTATGACAATTGTTTGTCGGTATATAGTGTGTTACTTTTCAAAGTATCCTTGTTGCCACATATATTAGAAGTTATTATGAAGTATTAATAAAATTAAAAATATCAAGAAAATAAAAGACATATTCAAAGAAAATTATTGAGGAGAGAGAAAGATTATAATTGTTATATATGTAAAAAAGAAAAGAAGAAAAAATGGATAGACTTGGAGCGTGTTTTTAATGGTTGTGAGGCCAAAAGTGTTTTTTTCCTGAGAAAAAAAATATTTTTTTTGGAAAAATTAAGTGTTTGGCAATTTTTAAAAGTGTTTTTAAATGTAAGTGGAAGCAATTTTTCTGCTATTGCGAAAAAGCTAAAATCAGCTAAAAATTTCAGCTTTTTAACAAAAGTAGAACAGAAATTTATTTTCTTAAAGACTAAAATATCCCTTCCATATATACATATTCATCAATATATCTCTTATTAATTACTTAGCCTATCTTATAAGTTTGGTTAAGTTTCATTCAAGTTTTTTATTTTTTATTTTTATATCATAATTTTTTTTTTATATTTGCTTTTTCAAAATTATTTGATGATAATACGGCTTTACTTACTACTCAGCATATTAATATCATGATTAAACAGCATAATTATACTAACATATATATGAGCATATTAGGAGAGCTTATTACTTCTATTCATGACAAGGTTGATAAGCTACTTTCGAGACTCAGTTCCAATTCTAAAGGAGCAAAGTCAAGAAAAAGATCAAAACCCTTGCTATTGATGATAATATCAAAGAATCTCTCTGCAAAATCATGCTAAATTCTAATTCAGGAAAAATCAGAAATAGAATACAGCAGTCATGAGGAATCCTCTACAAGTGGAGATCTTAAAACCCTTCACCAAGAAGATTATATGTCTTTAGATGAAGATTGTTTACCTTGCCAACAAGGGTTAGAATGTGAGAATATAGGGGAGGAAGATGATCTTTATAAGATCTATTCTCAGTTTAAAGAATTGAGCATTAATGTCATTGATAATGACAAAATTATAGAGCTCTTACAAATTGTAAAAGATCCGGAAATAAGAGCTCAAATTATTGATAAAATCAGTAATACTTCCACCTCTAGGAATCATATCACAGAGGATATCCCTACCAAAGAAGGTTCATACACCATGACAGACGTTAAGAATCTCCTGTTAGAAAGAAGGAAACTTATAAGTTCTCCTACTACTATCAGTGATCTGAAGCAAGATGTTAATAATCTCAAAGAAGACATTCAAAGGTTAAAAGAAAAGAACGTCACTATGAAAATTAGGCTTGATAATATCGAGAGTCTAAAAGAGTTGGGTAATAGCTCAGATTATTCTCCTTATGAAGAAGGTAGTAAAAATCTTGATTTTTTAAAGACTCTTAATTTTGGTAATAATAAAGAAGATTTCTTACAAAGCTTAAAAGCTTTCACTTCTCAAAAAATTTATACTAAAATTACTCTTCTTATAGATTATAATTATAAAAAAGAATTTACTGCTCTTATAGACAAATAATATCCCTTTGGTTCTAATTTTTGTGGCACCACTTGAATTTGGAGAGTTAATTTTAAATAAATTTTAACATAAAATTTGTAATAATAATAATAGTAATAGTAGTAAAATTTACGTATATGAAAACTACGCAAAAAAAAATATTACAAGTCACAATAATAAATTATTCTAAAATATTTAAAATGCATTTTGACTAACCGTTTAGTGTATTTTTTTCATTTAAATAGTACTTTTTATATATCTTTTGAATATCCATGTTTTAAATTTAAATATTCATTTATTTTAATATGATTTAATTTCAAAAATTAGTCATATAAGCTCTAGAGAACTAAAATATGACAAGTATTTGAAATGAAGAGAGTAGTGAATTACCTCCTTATTTAAACTACGTGACTATTTTTCGAAATTATGTACATTAATTTATAAAAAGTCTATTGGACTTAATCATATTAATTTATAGTTAACCTACTTACCTTTATATTGTGATATACACTCCAATCATATATAAAAAAAGATATTAGTATAAGAGGCAATTACAAATAATTCAGGGCATCAAATTATGATAATAAGTTCATATTTTTTTTAAAAAATAAATCAATTAAATTTGGACAGAGATAGGGAACAAAATAACCTCTATTAATGGAAGCAAATTGAACCCTTCATTTCAATTATAAAAGATAGCGATCAATTCGTTAGTTTATGCTCATCTATGTTATTAAATTAACATATATTCTTTTTTATGTTGGACCCGTGCTTGCACGGACTTGCCATCGTCTAGTATATATATATATATATGTATGTAGGTATGTCATATCTTAATGATTCATTTAATGCTTTATTAGAAGGAGTATAATTTATATACTTCCTCAAGTTCATAAATTAAGTGAATTGTGGAGATCTTTTTTATAGTTTAAAATAAGTAATTATTCAAAGTTCAAGAATTTTTTTATATATTTATCCTTCAAAGGTTCTTAACCATATTACATTTTTCCGAAGAAATAATTTGAAATAATCAAAAAAATAATATTAAAAATAACATCTAATGTAATCCTTGCATATTTTTCTTATACATGTGTTACATTCTAATAATTTACATAATATGAACTAGCTAGAGGGAGTAAGAATAAAGAGTAGATGATGCTTTGTAAGATATTTATGAAATGTCTGTTTGATTACAAGTTTATTTAATTACAAATCTATTCAATTATAAATTTATGCAATTACAAGCTTACAGACATTGTTTTTGACAAAAGTGTCATTTTTTGGTGTTTTTCGAAGAAATGTTCTTGTGTCATATCGTGGAAATAAAATTTGATTGCTGGCAAGTGGCAACATGCATAATTGCATATGCACCCGATTCTGATAGAGACCTAGTAGTACGATGTATACATGCACTTGCAATAATTTAATATTTTATTGCTTTTAATTTGCCACTAGATAGCTAGATAGGTCCAATATCATAATAAAAGAAATATTTAATTAATTTAATAGAAGAAATTAGCAGTGTCGCTTTAAAAATATTTGGCAACGAGTAAATGGCATTGCATTCAGACTCATTAAAGTCTTTAACGACATTTATAAAAGCATATTAATTATATTGTTATATTATATTTGCTATATTCGAATAAAATATAATTTCAAAATAAGTGTTTGCTTTTTAAATCAAAACAAAAATAGTTATCATTTTCAACTATAAAAAAAAAAAAAAGATTATTACTTTTTGATAGTGCTCTTTTTTTTCTTTGTTAAGTCTCAGCAACGGAATATCTTTTTAGAAAATAGTGTTCATTTTCATAAATATTTGATAAATAGAGATAATTTAGTAAATTAAACTTTATATTTTGTAATGAATGGAAAATGAGCTAAAGCGACACTTTTTAGGGTGGAAAAACTAAGGAGTATTAAGAGCTTGTTTGATATTGCGGTTGGGAGCCCAAAAATACTTATTTTGAGAAAAAAATATTATTTTTTGAAAAAAAAAGTGTGGCAAATCTGTGAAACTGCTTTTAAATGGAAGCAGAAACAACTTTTCTACTGTTGGGAAGAAGCTAAAAATTTCTGTTTTTTTATAAAAGCAGAAGCATAAAATTATTTTTTCCAAGACTAAAATATCCCTTCCATATATATATATATATACATATAATTTACTTATATATCTCTTATTAATTAATTAATTAACATATCTCATATGTTTGGTAAGTTCCATTTAATAATTTTATTTTTTATTTTTATATAATAATTTTTTTATTTTTTTTTACGTTTATGTATTATTATTTTATTTATTATTTTACAGAATTAGAAAACAAGAAGAAGGTAACAACAATATTTTTGTAAGATTAGAAAAAAAAACAGTTAAAGATTTCAACCCTTCGAAAATGTATAATATTCATTGAAAATTTGAATATGAACATTTTAATTATTTTTTTAAAAAAAATGTTTAAACTATTTTTTCTCTATAAAGTAATCTTAATATTAAAAGTACATTAATATTTGCCCTTAATCGTAATTTAACTCTCAAAAATATTTTTAAAAAAAGATTAGCCAAACCCAATTTGCTTATAGAAAACACTTTTCAAATGAATTAGTCAAACAAAAATTGCTTTTTTTTCAACAACACTTTTTTGAAAAGATAATTTTAAATAGTACTTATGAAAATAAGCAGTTTGTAGTAGTAATGCCAAACAAGCTCTGGAATATACTCCCTTCGTCCACTTTTAATTGTTCTTTATACTAAAAACATATGTTTATTTTTACTTGTCCGGATTAGGATATTAAAAGATACTCTATCACTTATTTTCTAATTTACCCTTATTACTAACGATAATTATTTCACAATAATATCCTAGAATGTTGATTTTATTATATTTAAATTTTTATTTTTTTTATCTCACCTTAATATGTGTCATGTTAATGTTAGTCAAGTAAAAATGAATAAATAAGTAAAAATAATCGGATAAAATACTAAATTTTATGTGGTGTCACTTTTGATCATAGAATTTGATTGGGGGTATGTGAGGAAAAGTTACAACTATTAATTCAATGTTTTGTTGCTTTCAATTTGTCACTAGCTAAGTCCGATGCAAATCAATTTGGTTGACTATTTTATTCTAAAGAAAAATTATGGTTTACTTTTCTTTCTTTCTTTATAGAGATCGATTTGGTTTGGAATATTAAAATTTATGTGAATAATATTAATAAATTAAAAAAAATGGTCAAAAAATATATAAGATCGATTTGGTCACGAGAGTTTTTCATTTTTTTCTGAATTTTTTTCTTATTTTATTTTAAAGATTTGTGTTTGGCCATAAAATTTTGAAATTTGGAAAAAACTCAAAATCTTGTTTTCACTCTTTGAATTTTTTTATTTTCAAACTTATCCTAAATTTTTAATTTTTATAAAATAACCCCGTTTGAATTATATTTCTCATGTTTAAATCATGTTTTGAGGTTTTTTTTAAAAGTACATTAAATTTCTAAATATTTTTTATAAAAAGTATGATCAAACATAATTTTAATTTTAATATTTTAAAAATATATTTTTTATGTTTTTTATGTTTTATGTAATTTGATCATATTCAAATTTGAAGACGAGTTGAGTAACTGTACCGGGATAAGAGAAAGATTATCTTTCTTAATTCTTTAAGAGCTAGAATTTTTTAATTTTTTTAAGGTATAAACACATTATTTCACTAATCATTTTGCATTAATATTTGAGTTTAAAGAATCCTGAAGAAACTTATTTGCATTCTCAAAGTATATAAAATAATTTCTTCTAGGACAATAAATTTATTTATGCCTTAAACTTTTCTGATTGTTGTTGCTTCCTTTTTCTCCTCTATGAAAATTTCTTTACCCTTTCAAAAAATTTATTAGGGATTGACTCAATAGTTTACTTGATCTTTGGGTGGGAATTTGGAATTTTGTAGCGTTAATTAGGGTTTACAAATAACTTTCTTCATGTTTATTATTTGAAATTTGAAAGGCTAAAAAATAATATAATTATGTGCGAGTGTGACGAATTAAATATGAACATCGTGTATCTAGGAGCTTTGTGCATACCTTAATTAACCGTTAAGTTGCTATTCTTTTCTATGTTAAAGAGATGAAAATTTCTCTGCCCCCTTGCAAATTTTGATTTGGGGTTGACTCAACAAGTTTACTTGTTCTTGGGTGGGCATTTGGAATTTTGTAGCGTCAGTTAGGGTATACAAATAAATTTCTTCATGTTTATTATTTGGAAGTCTACAAAATAATATAACTATGAATGGATGAGAACAATATAATCAAACTTGAATATTGTGCGTTCACAAGCTCTGTGCATATCATAATTAATTGTTAAGCTACTATATATTTTTCATTGTATTAAAAAGTGTTCAAAATATTATATAGGCGGAATGACTTGAGAAACCTTTGTACTTGGCTCTGTTTGTCATCTGGACCCTTATACTCACGATTTTGCCAATTGAACACTTGAAGTTATTAAAACACTGTATTTTAAATCTGATCATGTGTATCTCCCAATCGCGCTGATGTGGATAAGTCCTCACTATCCACATCAGAAATATATTGCCACATCATTTTTTTTATTACAAATAATTTATTTTTTAAAGAAATCTCAAACTAATCTCCAAAATCCATTCTTTCTTGATTTCTTTCCATTTTTTCTTCTCTTCCCATATTTTTCATCTATTTTGCTACTAATCATTCATTTTTTTTCTTTCCTAGTTAATTTTTTTACGTTGAAGAAGAATTAGAGATAAGCAAAGCTATGTTATGTTTTTTATTATAATTTTGCTATTTTAATGGTGGTGAGAAATAAAGTAACTAAAATGGAGGATGAGAGAAAGAAGAGAAGGAGACCACAAATGGATCATTATAGAAAACTCTTCAAAAATGCTCTCAATAAAATTACCTTACATTTAGAAAGAATCAAACATATGTTTTTCAAAAATTCATCTAAAATCCGCATCTATTTCACAATTTAGGACCTCTTTTTTCCCCCTCTTTTACCCGAATCTAAATAAATATATTTTTCTCAATCATTATAGAACTCTCAAATGATAGGTAGCATATGAGAAGAGAAAGAGGAAGAATTGTGTGTAAGAGTATTGGAAAAGATTGAAGAAGATGTGTGTGTGGTGATGGTAGGAGTTCGGTGAAATTATGAGGAAGAAGAAGATGATAAATATATATATGTATAGCTAGAAGGATAGTTTAGTCTTTTGTATGATATTTACATATTATAAATACCTCGTGTAATTGGTTAATGTCTTCATTCAAGATAGTTATTCTTTCATGGTATCAGATACCCAGGCTCTCTCTAACTCTCTTTCTCTTACGTATCATCATGGTTTCATCTACCTCGCTCGGTACTCAAACCTCTTATGCCACTTCCATGGCTACTATTCCCGTTGCAGCTCCTATTCCGAATTCCGTTGTTTCTGTTTCCAATATCAAAAATCTGATTCCTACCACTCTTGATTATACAAACTACATGCTTTGGAGAGAGTTATTTCTTCCCGTGTTTAAAGGACATGGTGTCTATGGCTTCATCGATGGAAGTCATCCATGCCCAGAACCTACTCTTACCATGGAGAACGGAACTTCGACTATTAATCCTATTTTTCAACAATGGGTTCAACTTGACTCCATTATTTTGTCATGGATACAAGCCACAATCTCTCAAGAGATACTTCAGGCAATTATTCATCCTAACAGCAGTCTTACTGCTCGCGAGGCATGGCTACAGATTGAACGTCTTTTTCGTGATCATGCTAGTTCCCGAACTCTCCAACTTAAGGTTCAATTTCATAATCTAAATAAAGGTTCTCTTTCTATCTCCGATTATGTGCACCGCCTCAAATCCATTGCCGATGCCTTGATATCAATTGGTAATCCTATCTCTGATTCAGATCTTGTTCTCCAAGTTCTTTCTGGCCTACATTCCGAATATCTCTCTGTTAGCACTTCAATCTCCACCAGAATTCCACTTCCTTCTTTTCTTGAGACCAGATCTCTTTTATTTCTTCATGAGACTCAATTAAATGGTCTTTCCTCTGC
The DNA here is from genome assembly GCA_029582725.1 of Solanum chiquidenum. Taxonomy (NCBI): domain Eukaryota; kingdom Viridiplantae; phylum Streptophyta; class Magnoliopsida; order Solanales; family Solanaceae; genus Solanum; species Solanum chiquidenum. The sequence continues at coordinate 11,210 of JAJOOS010007603.1, forward strand.
TGCATCATATTCTTCTACTGCTTTACTAGCTAAACATAATTCATCTTCTCAAGGACGTGGACGTGGAAGAAATTCTAATGGTGGTCGTCATGCCAATGGTAGTCATGGTAGAGGCCGCAACAACAACAACAACAACAACGGCTACCACATAAACTATTCCACTACTCCTCTCCAATTTGCTCCACGTCCAAATACTTCTTCCATTCTAGGTCCAGCTCCACACACTAGTACTTCTCCGTTCTATCGTAGTTATCCAGCAGCGCCTTCTCCTTTTCAATGTCAATTATGTTTTCAACCTACTCATACTGCAAGAGATTGTCCATCTCTTAGTTCTAAAGCACTCATTTCTGATCTTCAATCTTTCTCGTCTGCGCATTCTTATGATCCGGCAGGTCATACTCCTTGGTATGTCGACACGGGAGCCTCTTCACACATGACACCTAATCCTTCGCATCTCTCTTCTGTTCAACCCTATAATGGTAATAATCGTGTTATGGTAGGTAATGGTAATCAACTCCCCATATCTTATACTGGTAATAATACATTCTCTACTCATTCTTCCACTTTTGATCCAAAAAATGTTTTAGTTGTTCCAATTCTTTCTTGCAATTTATTAAGTGTTCGTAAATTTACTTCTGATAATAAATGTTCAATTGACTTTGATGCTTTTGGTTTTTCAATTAAGGACTTCCAGACGAAGAGAATTCTTCTCAGGTGCAATAGTTCGGGTCCCTTTTACTCTTTCTCTCCATCAACTCCTGCGGTTGCTGCTCATCATACTTTTGTTGCTTCCCTTGCTTCTCCAACTCTCTGGCATCGTTGTCTAGGCCACCCTAGTATAGGTGTTCTTTCTAGTCTAGTTAGAAATAATAATTTGCAATGTTCTTTTTCGCAGCGTTTAGATTTTCTTTGTAATGCTTGTCAACTTGGCAAGCACACAAAACTACCATTTAAGGAATCTATATCTTCTTCTACTTCTTCATTTGAATTGATTCACATTGATATTTGGACCTCTCCAATTCCCTTTTTTACTAGTTTTCGTTACTATATTTTATTTCATGACGATTTTACTAAATTTACATGGGTGTTTCCAATTCGACGCAAATCAGAAGCATTTCTTATGTTCAAAAACTTTTACTCTTATGTTTTAACTCAATTTTCGGTCAAAATTAAATCACTACAATGTGATGGAGCTGCTGAATACGTCAAACTTGCTTTTTTTCGTGAGTTTTTAAATTCAAATGGTGTTTGTCTTCGCATTTCATGTCCACATACTCACCAGCAAAATGGTAAAGCCAAACGAATGCATCGCACTATACTAAATATGCTTCGGTCTTTACTCTTTCAATCTTTTCTTCCATCTCAATTTTGGGTTGAAGCCCTTAATACTGTTGTCCATCTCTTAAATATTCTACCTTCTTCTAAGCTCAAGTTTAAAACTCCCTATGAACTTCTTTTTGGTAAACAACCCTCGTATCATCATTTACGTATATTTGGTTGTTCTTGTTTTCCTAATCTTCGTGATTATGTACCACATAAGTTGAGTCCTCGATCTAAACATTGTATTTTTTTTTGTTATCCTTCAAATTATAAAGGTTTTAGGTGCTTTGATCCTTTAGAAAATAAAGTTTTTATTTCCCGTCATGTTATTTTTAAAGAGGACTCTTTTCCATATCCTTCCTTAATTTCTCAGTGTATATCTCCAAACACTTCCTTATCTTCCTTTAAAAGTCCATCATCACTATTATTTCCTTCTCTCACGTCTCCAAATATTTCTCCTACTTTATCTCCAATTAGAGTTTTCAATTTGCATACTTCTTCTCCTAATCTGGAACGCTTTAGTCCCCTACCGACACATTCCTCGTCTTTCTCACCTACTCCAATACGTCCATCTAGTACTTATCCTAATGTAACATCCTCACCGCTGCCAGCTTTTAGTCCTTCTCTATCTAGGACTCAATCTTCTCTATCTCCAGTAACTACTTCTCCTAATTTACAAGGACTCTATCCAGGGACAGTTCCCTCTGTATCTCAAACGCAAAACGTTTCATCTCTTGATTCTAAAGTACATCCGATGATCACCCGAGCACAATTTGGAAAGCTCAAACCCAAAATTCTTCCTTCTTTATTTTCTCACATATCTCGTCTTTCATCTCAACCTTCTCTTCCTCCTGAACCCAATTCATTTTCTGAGGCCAATAAAAATCCAAACTGGAAAAGGGCAATGGCAGATGAATACAACTCCCTCATCGCCAACAACACCTGGGACTTAGTGTTGCCCTCTACTAATGCAAATGTCATTGGTTGCCGATGGGTTTATAAAGTGAAACAAAAATCTGATGGCTCGCTTGACCGCTATAAAGCTCGTCTGGTTGCTCAAGGTTATAATCAAAAACATGGATTAGACTACGATCAAACGTTTAGTCCTGTGGTGAAACTAGTCACCATTCGAACTGTTTTTGCTTTAGCGGCGTCCAAAGGTTGGGAAATTCATCAATTAGACGTTAAGAATGCCTTTTTACATGGCACTCTTAATGAACTGGTATATATGAAACAGCCTACTGGTTTTATTCATCCACAATTTACACATCATGTTTGCCGATTGAACAAAGCCCTTTATGGCTTAAAATAAGCTCCACGGGCATGGTTTTATCGGTTCACCTCCTTTGTTGTCAAACATGGTTTTAAAAATAGTTTTTCTGATAATTCTCTCTTTATTTACAAATTTGCTTCAGATATAATCATTCTTCTTCTATATGTGGATGATATTCTTATCACTTCGTCTTCAAGTTCTTTAGTGAAGGCTACAATCAAGACTCTTATGTCTGAATTCTCCATGAGAGATCTCGGTCTAGTCAAAAAAATTCTTGGAATCTCTGTCTCCACATGTAAGGGTGGTTATTTTCTTAACCAATCCAAATACATTCATGATCTTCTTATTCGGGCAGGTCTTTTCTCATCTAAACTAGTTAATACTCCTCTTTCTCCGAAATCTCTTATTGCTTCTGATACATCTCCTCCATTTTCTGATCCGTCTTTATATCGTAGTCTTGTTGGTGGACTTCAATACTTAACTTTTACTCGACCCGACATTGCCTTCTCTGTTAGTCAGGTTGCTCAGTTCATGCATTCTCCATTGGACATTCATTTTACTGTAGTGAAACGTATTCTACGCTACCTGCGTGGTTCCATAAATCATGGTCTATTCATTCCAGGCGGCTCAATTGGTTCATTAACATGTTATACTGATGCAGATTGGGCAGGTTGTCCTACCACCCGCAAGTCTACCTCAGCGTATTGCATCTTTCTTGGTAATAATCTTATTTCTTGGTCTTCTAAGAAGCAAATTGTTGTATCGCGCTCGAGTGCTGAGGCAGAATATTGTTCTGTTGCCCATGGTACTGCTGAGATATCTTGGTTGCTCTCTCTTCTTGGTGATCTACATATTCAACTATCCTCTCCTTTAACAATCTACTGTGATAACATCAGTAGTATATACTTAGCTCACAATCCTGTTCATCATGCTCGCACTAGACACATTGAGATTGACATTCACTTTGTTCGTGAGAAGGTTGTCTCTGGTGTTCTACAGGTTCGCTATGTGCCTAGTGCGGATCAACTTGCAGATTTACTGACGAAGTCTCTTCCCTATGCTCAATTTTCATTCTTGCGTGACAAGCTCAACATTTGTCGAGACCCAGCATCGCTTGAGGGGGAATGATAAATATATATATATAGCTAGAAGGATAGTTTAGTCTTTTGTATGATATTTACATATTATAAATACCTCGTGTAATTGGTTAATGTATTCATTCAAGATAGTTATTCTTTCACTTCATTCTTATAGAACAAGATATATTGTATAGGCTACTCGTCTTCTTCTCTTTCTTTGGAAGGTTTTTCTATAGACGATTTCTTGTTAGAGATTTGTCCTATTTCCCTATCTAATTTTGTACCTTTTTTAATAAATATACATTGTAGGGGTCAAGCCCAATCCCGCACAACCTTAGAGATGAATTTAAACAAAATAAAAGTTGAAATCCAATTTCCTTTCCCAACTCGCTCTCTTTACGTTCATTACAAATCCTAAACTTTGTTTAAGATATCCTCGTCCCGTGATTCCTTAGGTTTTGTATTGCCTGCCACACCACTTTTAGCCGATCCATTAATCTATATTGAACGAACTAGTATGAAGGTTGTAACATGGGAAAACCATGAAAAGTGATTGATTTGAATAATTCACACACCTACTAATTGTAGAATTAGGATTTTCGAAAAGCACTTCAATAATGCAATTCAAGTGCTACATGAATCTAGATTAATCGAGCTAGTGCATTCCAAATATCAAATGATAATTTACAAAAATATTGAACAGAATACTCTTTTCTTGGATGTCATAGTTATATTTTCTTCTCTCCTCAAGTGTACTCTGGTGCCAATGCATGAGACGCGTGTCAATATTTTGAAATGAGGAGCAATGAGCAATGATGTCATAGCAATTTTTTCTTTGTAAAAAGAGTGTGTTTTGTTCATTTGAAGAGACACTAACTATTAACACCCTTGTGGTGTATAGTTAATTTTTCTAGTTGCAATTTAATAGTCAAACCAGAGCTAGTTTCAATTGCGTACTTAATCAAAGAACACATAGGTACAAGGATGAAACAGAACACAACTAAACTAACCTCAGTAAGAGTTAACAATATTCTAACATTGTTTCGGAACTAAAAAGAAACCTTAAACTGAATCATATTCATGTCTAATAAACAAGATAGAAACAAGAAGGACTGCAATACGCAACTCTAAAGCATGAAGTAGGAAATGATTAGTTGGCGTCCATATACATTAGCAATAAAATTGGGAATAATTAGTATCATTCTTTCACCGCAAATACATCACAAGACCACAACTCCAAAGTCAATTATTTGAACAAAGACAATTTGTCATTTGAAGCTTTACGTTGAATAGATGGAAAGTTTGTATCATGAAAGACAACATCAATATCATTCTCAATATACATAGCGGGGTAGACCTTAGTGGTTCTATGGTTATAAAAGCACCCTCACTTCTTATATAGGTGTGTCCCTTGAGTATTTCAATCGGTGTATGTTTCAAATGTAAAAAAGACTACCAATTATGTTGGAGAGTATAAGAAGTATAGCTTGATAGACAACTTCTTGTTCTAGGAGAGACCAAAAGATCTCCAGGTTGAGCATCAAAATAAATAACTTAGAACGTAACTTAAAAGAATCAAAACCATGTGAAAACTAACACAGGATCCAATAATTATCTCATGTACGATACATATACATATTTATTAATCTAAAGAAGGACATATCAACTATTCTTAAAACATGATAAGAGGGGTACATGAATACTCCTTTTTAATGTTTGGAATTCATAATCTGCACTCACATTCTTTTTTGGGTTAATAATGGTTTCAGGCAAGCTTAGTCATAGCTTGACTATTCAATACATGTATCAACGATAACTCTGCATACCAAATCTGAGGCAAAAAGGGAAGAATTATCTCAATTGAAGATGTGTAGATGTGCAATAAATGTGTAATACATTAGCATAATTGACCACCCAGGTGGCCAATTCTATGATTATGCAATTTTTGGTTTTCCGCAGTCTCAGTTAACTAGAGAAATTGTTGTATTTTACTTGAATGTCTTAAACCAAGACTAACGACATAGTAAAGGATTAGTTAGCCTTCCCACATGACCAAAGCAACAAAAGATAGTTAAACATTCAACCTACCTTCAAATTACATGTAAAAGAAGAAGAAAATATACTTTCAACATAAATTAAACAATCAAGAAAAGTATACGGCTTGTAACAATTATAATGGTGTGAAAAAAATAGCTATTCATTTAAACTTTGGCCTCTTGTAACCATTAAAATGATTTTGAGAGTTTAATTGTCACGACCCGATTTCTCAAGTCATGATGGCACCTACTATAACCCACCAGCAGGTAAGCCAACCCGTAACCCGGAACAACTAGTAATGGGTCTGAGGGTAGAAACTAAACAAGAGTAGGCAAATAACAATATAAACAGGCGGAAGCAAACCAAAACATAAATACAAATAAAGATCCCTCCCAGAACCTGG